>PVHT020000142.1:2009902-2109408 GCA_004024745.2 Catagonus wagneri
AGCAACTGGGGGAAAGAAACAAATGACATACAAGGGAACCCCAATAAGGTTATCAGCAGATTTCTCATCTGAAACTCTACAGGCCAGAAGGGAGTGGAATGATATACTTAATGTGATGAAAGGGAAAAACTTCCAACCAAGATTGCTTTACCCTGCAAGGCTCACCTTCAGATTTGAAGGAGAGATCAGAACCTTTACAGATAAGCAAAAGCTAAGAGGTTTCTTCAACACTAAACCAGCTTTACAACAAATCTTAAAGGAACTTCTCTAGGTAGAAAAGAAAAGGCCATGACCAGAAGCAAAAACACCACAAATAACAAGGCTCACCAGTAAAGGCATATATACAATAAAGATACTAAATCATCCATGCATAACTATGCTACCAAAATCAGAAATTGTGAGAAGAGAGCACAAATGCAGGTCACTGGAGATGCACGTGCAATTAAGAAACCAACAGCTTAAAACAATCTCATTTGTATGTATTCTCCTATATCAAAACTTCAGGGTTAAAAAAAAAAGCAACAAAAACCTCAAACAGTTAACACAGTGGCAATAAGAACATATATATCAGTAATTACCTTAAATGTTAATGGACTGAATGCCCCAACCAAAAGACACAGACTAGCTGAATGGATACAAAAACAAGAAAACAACCAATGGATCACTGAAGAAATCAAAGAGGAAATTAAAAAATACCTAGAAGCAAATGACAACAAAGACACGACACTCCAAAACCTCTGGGATGCAGCAAAAGCAGCGCTAAGAGGAAAGTATATAGCAATAGAAGCCAACCTCAGGAAACAAGAAAAAGCTCAAATAAGCAACCTAACTTTACATCCAAAGCAGCTAGAGAGGGAAGAATCCAGGTCATGGAAACAACCTAAATGCCCATTGACAGAGGAGTGGATAGGGAAGATATGGTACATACACATAATGGAATATTACTCAGCCATTAAAAGGAATGGAATAACATTTATAGCAACATTGATGAACCTAGAAATTATCATACGAAGTGGAACCAGTCAGACAATTAGACAGCAACACCCAATGCTACCACTTACATATGGAAACTAAAGAGACACAATGAACATCTTTGAAGAACAGACAATGACTCACAGATTTTGGAAAACCTTGGTTTTTCAAATAAGACAATCTGGGGGTGGGGGGGATACACTGTGGGTTTGGGACACAAAATCTGTTGTATTGACTTATGATCTTTGTACACGTATAACTGAAATAAAATTCATTGTTAATATGGAAAAAAATAAATGTATACTTTAAAGTTTTCATGAGAAACAATTTTTTAAATTGTTTTTCATTATAGCTGGTTTACAGTTTTCTTTCAATATTCTACTGTACAGCAAAGTGACCCGGTTATATATAGAGAGAGAGAGAGAGACACACACACACATTCTTTTTTCTCACATTATCCTCATATGTTGCATCACAAGTGACTAGATATAGTTCCCTGTGGAACACAGCAGGATTTCATTGTTTATATACTCCAAATGCAAGACTTTACATCTATTAACCCCAGACTCCCAGTCCATCCCACTCCCTCTCCCTCCCCCTTGGCAACCACAAGTCTGTTTTCCAAGTCCATACATTTCTTTTCTGTGGCAAGATTCGTTTGTGTGGTATATTAGATTCCAGATATGTGATATCATATGGTATTTGTCTTTCTTTTTCTGATTTACTTCACTTATTATGAGAGTGTCTAGTTCTATCCTTGTTGCTGCAAATGGCATTATTTTGCACTTTTTATGGCTGAGTAGTATTCCATTGTGTATATATACCACATCTTTCTAATCCATGGACATTTAGGTTGTTTCCATGTCTTAGCTATTGTAAATAGTGCCAAAATGAACATACAGGTGCATGTGTCTTTTTCCAAGGAAAGTTTAATCCAAATATATACCCAAGAGTGGGATTGCTGGGTCATATGAGAGTTCTATATTTACTTTTCTGAGGTATCTCCATACTGTTTTGCATAGTGGTTGTACCAGTTTAAATTCCCACCAACAGTGTAGGAGGGTACCCTTTTCTCCCCACCTTCTTCAGCATTTGTTATTTGTGGACTTGTTAATGATGGCCATTCTGACTGGTGTGTGGTGATACCTCATAGTAGTTTTGATTTGCATTTCTCTAATAATTAATGATGTTGAACATTTTTTTATGTGCCAAGATGTTGGCCATCTGTATATCTTCTTTGGAGAAATGTCTATCCAGGTCTTTTGCCCATTTTTCAATTGGGTTGTTGGTTTTTTGCTGTTGAGTTATATAAGTTGTTTGTATAATTTAGAGATTAAGCGCTTGTCAATGACATCCTTTGAAACTACTTTCTCTCATTCTGTAGGTTTTTTTTTTTTT
Source organism: Catagonus wagneri (assembly GCA_004024745.2). Lineage (NCBI taxonomy): Eukaryota > Metazoa > Chordata > Mammalia > Artiodactyla > Tayassuidae > Catagonus > Catagonus wagneri. Next base: position 2,012,273 of record PVHT020000142.1, read on the forward strand.
AATGGTTTCCTTTGCTGTGCAAAAGCTTGTCAGTTTGACTAGGTCCCACTGGTTTATTTTTTATTTTATTTCTGTTGCCTTGGGAGACTGACCTGAGGAAATATTTGTAAGGTTTGTATCAGACAATGTTTTGCGTATGTTCTTTTCTAGGAGTTTGATGGTGTCTTGTCCTTGTCTTACCTTTAAGCCTTTGAGCCATTTTGAGTTTATTTTTGTGCATGGTGTGAGGGTGTGTTCCAGTTTCATTGATTTACATGTGGCTGTCCAGTTTTCCCAGCACCACTTGCTGAAAAGACTGACTTTTTCCCCATTTTATGTTTTTGCCTCTTTTGTTGAAGATTATTGACCATTGGTGTCTGGGTTTATTTCTGGGTTCTCTATTCTGTTTCATCAATTTGTGTGTCATTTTGGTACCAGTACCAACTGTCTTGATTACCGTGGCTTTGCAATATTTCCTGAAGTCAGAGAGAGTTTGCCTTCTGCTTAGTTTTTGTTCCTCAGCATTGCTTTGGCAATTCTTGGTCACTTATGGTTCCATATACATTTTTGAATTGTTTGTTCTAGTTCTGTGAAAAATGTCATGGGAGTTCCTGTCATGGCGTATTGGAAACGAGTCCGACTGGGAACTGTGAGGTTGCAAGTTCGATTCCTGACCTTGCTCAGTGGATGAAGGATCCAGCGTTGCTGTGAGCTGTGGTGTGAGTGCAGTTCAGACCTGGTGTTGCTGTGGCTGTGGTGTAGGCTGGCAGCTACAGATCTGATTAGACCCCTAGCCTGGGAACCTCCCTGGGCCGGGTGTGGCCCTAAAAAGAAAGAAAGAAAGAGAAAGAAAGAAAGAAAGAAAGAAAGGAAGGAAGGAAGGAAGGAAGGAAGGAAGGAAGGAAGGAAGGAAGAAAGGAAGGAAGAAAGGGAAAAGGAAAATGTCATGGGAAATTTGATAGGGATTGCATTGAATCTATGGATTGCTTTAGGTAGTATGGCCATTTTTGCAATATTAATTCTTCCAACCCAGGGACATGGAATATCCTTCCATTTCTTTGAATCCTCTTTAATTTCCTTGATTAATGCTTTATAGTTCTCAGCATATAAGTCCTTCACCTCCATGGTCAGGTTTATTCCTAGGTATTTAATTTTTGGGGGTGTGATTTAAAAAGGTATTGTATTTTTTATTCCTTTGCTAATATTTCATTGTTAGTATACAGCAATGAAACAGATTTCTGAATATTAATCTTATATCCTACTACTTTGCTGAATTCATTGATCTGTTTGAGTATTTTTTGTGTGAATTTCTTAGGGTTTTCTATATATAGTATCATGCCATGTGCATACAGTGACAATTTTAATTTTTCTCTTCCAATTTGGAGACTTTTTATTTCTTTTGTTTATCTGATTGCTGTGGCCAGGGCTTTCAATACTATGTTGAATAAAAATGGTTATAGTGGGCATCCTTATCTTGTTCCAGATTTTAGTGGGAAGGCCTTCAGCTTTTCTCCATTGAGTATTATATTTGTTGTGGATTTGTCATAAATGGCTTTATTATGTTAAGGTATGTTCTCTTTAAACCCACTTTGGTAAGGGTTTTTATCATGAATGGATGTTGGACTTTGTCAAATGCTTTTTCTGCATCTGTTGAAATGATCATGTGGTGTTTTACTTTTTTTGTTAATGTGGTGAATGACATTGATTGATTTGCATATGTTGAACCATCCTTGTGAACCTGGGATGAATCCCACTTGGTCGTCATGTATGATTTTCTTTATACGTTATTGGATTTGGTTGGCTGAAATTTTGTTGAGAATTTTTGCATCTATATGCATAGAAGATATTGGCCTATAATTTTCCTCTTTGGTAGTATCTTTGTCTGATTTTGGTATTAGGGCGATAGTGGCATCATAGAATATCTTTGGGAGTGTTCCTTCTTCTTCAACCTTTTGGAAAAGTTTAGGAAGGATGGGTATAAGTTCCTCCATGTATGTTTGGTAGAGTTCACCTTGAAGCCATCTGGTCCTGGACTTTTGTTTGTAGGGAGTGTTTTTATTTCACATTCAATTTCATTTCTAGTGATCACTCCATTCAGTTGATCTATTTCTTCTTGATTCATTTTGGAGGGGCTCTAAGTCTCTATAAAGTTGTCCATTTCTTCTAGGTTGTCAAATTTGTTGGCATATAATTGTCCATAGTATTCTCTTACTTTTATTATTATTATTATTATTCCTGCAGTTTCCATTGAGATTTTTCCTTTTTCATTTCTTATTTTGTTTATTTGGTTTTTTTTCTCTCCTCTTGGTGAGTCTGGTTAGAAGTTGTCAATTTTGTTTACCTTTACAAAGAATCAGTTCTTAGTTTTATTGATTTTTTCTGTTGTTTTTTGAATCTCTACTTTATTGATTTCCTCCCTGATCTTTATGATTCCCTTCCTTCTGCAGAGTTTAGGTGTTGTTTGTTCTTCTTTTTCTAATTCATTTAGGTGGTGGGTTAAGTTGTCGATTTGAGATTTTTCTTCTTTTTTGAGGAAGGCCTCTATTGCTATGATCTTCCCTCTAAGCACTGCTTTTGCAGCATCCCATAGATTTTTTTTTTTTTTTGTCTTTTTAGGGCTGCACACGCGGCCTATGGAGGTTCCCAGCTAGGGGTCGTATCGGAGCTACAGCTGCTGGCCTTCGCCACAGCCACAGCAACGCCAGATCTGAGCTTCGTCTGTGACCTACACCACAGCTCACGGCAATGCCAGGTCCTTAACCCACTGAGCAAGGCCCAGGATCGAACCTGCATCCTCATGGATACTAGTTGGGTTCATTACCCGCTGAGCCACAATGGGAACTCCCGCATCCCATAGATTTTGAATGGTTGTGTCTTCATTATCATTTGTCTTGAGGTATTTTTAAATTTCCCTTTTGACTTCCTCATTGACCCATTGGTTTTTTAGTAGCATGTTGTTTAGTCTCCATGAAAGCAACAATTTTTTACACTAACCCAGATAAAGTGCGTTCCTTTTCAATTAACTACAGTGATGTTACAAATTATTTAGAAGTAAACTTCCAAAAACAGAACCTATTACAATAATTAGACATTGCAAAAATTATTTTTTCTTGGTTATCCTCTCATCATCTCTTTCTAATTTAATATTGTGTACAGATATTTGAAAATTTGACAGACACTCAACTATTAGTGTAAATAAAATTTGCCTCTTTGCAGATACCAGACCATCCCCTTCCAAACCAACCTACCTTTAACATAACTATTTTATCCATTGGGCATAGTGGAAGAGGACTATGTAGATGATTAGACAGTGTTCCTTACTCACCTGAGTTTAGCATTCAACCTCTATATATCATGCAGATGCCAGAGCTTAAACAACTTATCACATTTCTGGATAAAGTGAGGAATGGATGATGCATTCTAAGAGTTTTGGCTTTCCCAAGGAATTACTCTATTATGATGTTTTAATAATTATTCCTCTTTCATAGTGAATGTTAGCACAGTTTTTTGAGTCTCCCACTCTTGATGTTCCTTGAATGCATCAGGCTTTCCCCACTTCATGAACTTGCTGTTTCCTTCTTCTGAAATGTTCTTACCCATTTGTCTACATGGTTCAGTTTTTCTTCTTCAGATCAAATATTATCAGAAAAGACCTCCCAATACCAGTCTCTATATAACAGCCCTTCCTTAGCACTACCTATTCATATTCCTTATTTTATTTTCTCATTCTACTTATTGTAATCTGACATTCATTTCTTTGTTTATAGTTTTTATACCTCATAGTACAATTTAAGTTCCATGTGTTCATGGGTTGGTCACTTATTTGCTGCACATTCCCAGAGTACCAGGACCGTAGTAGGTTTTCCTGAAATAACTGTAGAATGGAAGAATATGTTAAAAAATTAAAGTGAATTGAATAAGACAGTGATGCAGTGCATAGTAAATCAAGTGCATGTGTTAGCAACTCTGTACTTATTCATTCTCATGTGTGCTTATTTGTGTATACATGATCCTTGTTGAATATTTTATTTCAGAGCTTGAAAATGTTTACCCCCCTCAAATTCTTATGCATTAGTCTTTGTAGAGTCAAAGAACCATTGTATACCATAATATGAGGAGAAAAACAATGAAGAAAATTAAGAGATATGAAAATTATTTGAAAAGATAAAATTGATAAATATCTAGCCAGGCTAATTAAAAAAAAACAAAAAAACAAAAAGGAAAGAAGACACTGATCATAGTATCAGATAAGAAAAAGAAGTCATGACTACAAAGTGCATGAATATTAAAAACATAGTAAAGAATTACTACAAATAACTCTTGGCTAGAAATTTTATAACTTAGAAGAAAGGGACCAAATCTTTCAAAGATAAAAATTATCAAATTTACATAAATTCAACTAAAAATCATAACATATTATTAAACTTATATGTAATTTGGAATTTCTAAACTTTCAAAAATGATGGTTAAATGCTCTATCTACAAGTGTGCGATGAATACATCTTATTACAAGTTGGACCCAACCATCTACTATGTGTTATGTTTATAGGCATGAACCTGACAGAAATAGGAAGCAGAAATTATTTCCAGTGTTGGAAAGACCTAATGCTTAAAACAATTTCTCATAGAGACCTGGTGGCTAAAGTTTTACCCCTAGTAGTAAATTTTGTGAATGTCTTAAAACATCAACATTTGCAGGAGATACAACTATGCAGCAATTGGCACATGGAAGGATAATGTTTTAGCCATTTGAAGTCAGCAACACTGTTGTGTATATTAAATTAGCTGGTTGTGCAAGCATAATGAGACAAAAAAGAAATAGTGTTTGACAAAGATAATTTAAACAGGATGAATACAAAAGCAAAATATGTATGGAAACACTTCAAGTTAAATTCCAATAATGGACATTATTGCCTTCATTCCTCTTTATTTGGGCCCTTCAGTATTCTCACTGAATATCTCCTAAAACTTCTCAAATGTACTTTTCTCTTTAGCTCATTAAATGATTTACAAATCCTTTTAAAAGAAGCGTGGCTTCTCACATGGCCATTTATTTGCACATGTTGTCCTGAAAAGACCTTTCCCCACTTCTTCATCAAACTCCATTCAGGCATCTCTGGAAGCTTTCTGGGTCATTTTCTTCTTGTACACACAAGATCATGTGATTGCTTTCAGCACATTATTTATTAGGTAGAATACAAATTAACTGGTAGTAAATTACCTATTGGATTGAGAACCCTTTGTGATTGGGGACAATATTTTATTTTGTTTTGTGTTTAATCTTAAGACTGAACCACCTAGGCTGGTATCTGAATAAAGAAGAAGCTCTCAAATGTTTGTCAAGAAAGAACAAATAATAACTTATATAATTTTGTATAGCAACTATGATTAAAGAAAAAGAAGGAATGAATGGCTTGAGAAGGAATGAGCTTTAAAACAAGAAAGTTTGGATGTCTGCTATTTCAGGGACGAAACATTTTGTAATAGAACTGACAAATAGGTCAGTCTGTATCAGAGAATACTGACAACTGAGACAACTTGTTTATACTAATATACAAAGGTACACACCTTTATGGATAGCACAGCCCTAAATTTGACTTTAACATAGATTAGAAATGGCAAAACTGCACAGAAAAGTAAAACAGGTCAGGAAAGAAAGTAGGACTTCTAGGAACTAAAGCTATGAAGCATTTCAGAAGGAGCAAAGATGACATTTAGGTCATGAGAAATTTGGAAAGCTAAAACAAAGACTTCGTTCTTCATCCAGAGACCAGAAAAGAGGATCAAAAAGTTTTGAGGATTCTACAAGGTAAAAGTTTGTTAAGTCTAGAGACAAAAAAAAAAAAAAAAAGAATGAAAAGAATGAGGTGGTAAAAATAAAGGAAGGGAAAAAAGGACAAGGTCATAATATCATGGTATAAATCTAAGAAGCACATTCTGGAGAAGACTGGGAATCTCAATCCTGGAATAACTTTCATGAGGAACCTATTTGGACTGAAGAATGATAAGTTCCACTCACCAATAAAGTTCAATTATTGACATAAAGTTGTACAAAATTGATTGATAACATGAAAAGAACTGGAGCTTTCTCAAATAACATTTAGGAAGGGAGTTTAGAGAGAAGCCTAGGCCAAATACGCTGTTGAGAAAAGTTAATAAATATCAATTGGTATCATTACTTTACAAAACTAGTAATATTTTATGTATATTTCAGAGAAAGAAAAAATTAGGATATTTTAGAAAATATTCCTCTTTTTTTTTGTCTTTTTGCCTTTATCTAGAGCCGCATCCATGGCATATGGCGGTTCCCAGGCTAGGGGTCTAACAGGAGCAGTAGCTGCCGGCCTTCGCCACAGCCACAGCAACGCGGGATCCGAGCCGCGTCTGCAACCTACACCACAGGTCACGGCAACGCCGAATCCTTAACCCACTGAGCAAGGCCAGGGATCAAACCTGCAACCTCATGGTTCTTAGTTGGATTCGTTAACCACTGAGCCACGACGGGAACTCCAGAAAATGTTCCTCTTTCTATAGAAGAGCTAGGAATGAAAAAATTACATGCAAGCCAAACACTTAAGTCATACTATATAAAAGAAAGAATGGAAAAAAGCCAGCCTGGGACTGAGACTTGGTTCCAGGAACTGAAAAAAAAAAAAAACAGAAGTGTTTCAGAAGTGAATAACCAAGAGAATGAAAAATGAACACACATTAAACATCATTTAGGCACCAGACTTCACATTAGGCATTTCACAAGTGTAATCTCAATGACTTCTCTCAAATATTGTATGAATTAAGAATTATCATCTCCATTTTGTAGGCGAAATCATTCAAGTTCAAAGAATGGTTCAGCTAAGATCCTCTAGTCAGAAAGGGACACATCTAAAAGACGGATCTTCTGATTGCAAGTGTTATTCTGTTTCCTCCATTCCTTTCTGCCTCTGTTCTTTTATTGTGCTCTCCTTAAAGGCCTGTGAGTCCTAGGGGGACTTGAGATCCCCAAGATGGCTGACAGAAAACTAACAAAGAATAACAACCTCTATCCCAATTTAGCCAGGAGTCAAATCCCAGTCAAAAATTTCATCAGGACTCTTCTTAGAATTAGTTGGCTTCTGTATCTTTTAAAATAAACTTGATGATTGTTTCTCATTTGAAATCATTAGCATTCAATCATCACATTATGAAATTGTTAACATTTCATGACTGATTTTAATTTACAGTTATACAGCTCTTCAAGAAACTCAAATCTATCCTTGATGGAGAAAGATAAATTATATACCACTGAACTATCCTTTTTTTTTAAATTTACTAATTTGGAGGCTCTAAAAACCCTGTTTAGATACTTACAATATGGAAATACAATCATTTTGCATGTAAGGAAAGAGCATTGCTCTTCTACAATTTTATTTTTCTTTACTGTTTAGACCTAAAAGCAAGTAATCAGAGATACTCATTCATAAAATAGATGACTTAAGTGATTTAATCCAGAATCACACATAGAATGTTAAATACTAGCCTTAGAACATTGCCTGCAAAGAAAAATACTTAGTATTTTAAGCCAAAACATTGAACACTCTCTGAAGTGAAAGAAATAATCAATATCCATTGTATGAAAAGATATTACATGAAAATTAAAACTGAAAGTTCAAAAATTAGAACACAATAAAAAGACAAAATAACATTTAAAATAGGTGATAAGGAAGAACAAATATTTATTTACATATACACTGTAGTGGTTTATATCATTTTAGGCTGTATTTACTCTGATTTTGTATTTACAAATAGATTAATCAAAATTAAGTATTCAAAAGCATAGAAATGATCATTTTCCAAGTAGTATTATCAAAAATTTTCAAAGCAATACGAGGATTATTTATTTATGAATCAAAATAAATTCAGTTTTTTATTTATTCTTATTTACTTTTTTGCTATATGAATACTGTACTTTTTTTTTTGTCTTTTTAGGGCTATACCCACGGCATATGGAAGTTTCCAGACTAGAGGTCAAATCACAGCTGCAGCTTTAGGCCTATGCTGCAGCCACAGCAATGCTGGATCTGAACCACATCTGCAACCCACACCACAGCTTACAGCAATTCTGGATCCCCAACCCACCAAATGAGGCCAGGGATCAAATCCCACATCCACATGGACACTAGTTGGGTTTGTTACTGCTGAGTCGTGACAGGGACTCCTATGAATACTATAATTTAAATTAAGCAGTAAATTAAATGGATAACATATCTGAAGAAAAATACTATAATTTCAATAAAATAGCAGTAAGTTAAATGGATAATATATCTGATAATATATATTTTTAGCTTATTTTCTTCTTTTCCTCTTACATAACAGTTTATTTTAATGCCTTTTTAAAACTTTTGGGGGAATTTAAATTTTGCAGGCTATATTTTTATGTATTCTGAGGAGACTGAAATGTAAAACAATTTAAAAAAAGAAAATACCAGCTAACAGATATCACCTATATTTAATTAAAAAAAATAATATTGGCATGCTTCTTTCTATTCTATGAAAAAGTATCATAGTTTTCTTCTCCCTTTTCAAATAATACTTCTCTGAACTGCCTTCAGGATTTAGGACATAACCCTCATTCTTTTATGTAGTGCTAAAACTGAATATACCAAACATGAAATTCTCTTGACGAGCAGCTCTGTTCATATCAAGGCCACATTACACTGATACCCGGTGTCCATCAAATGTTATGACATTAATGTAAATATTCTTTCAACAAAATTGTTTGAACATGGATTATTTAGGGTTTTACTTACTAGTAATAGCAGATCTTTGGACTTATAGGGATTAATTCCCAGCTTCCCTAAAATGTTCTTCTCCTTTATTTCTACAGGCTTGTTTTGGTGTGTTAAACGTCAGTCAGGTCCTTTACACTTATAAATTTATCAGATAGGCCCTCCATGTCAAAAACGTCATCATTTTAAACATCCCAAAGCATATCGAATGTTATCAGAAGGTAACTCTCAAGGAAAATCATTTTAAAACTCAAGGTAATTTGAGTTTGGTAAATCCAGGTTGAATTCCAGATAAGTTGTGGTTTTTGTAAAGAACTTAGAAAAGTCATGTTTAACTTCACTGCCTTTTTCTAGTAAGATCTTTTTGAATCATGAAGCAGTCTTATTTTATTTCTAAAAATGAGTCATTTTCTTTGTATGAGTTTTTGTTGCAGCCTACATTTGACAACTCAAGTGTAGTCAGTTCATGCTTTTCTAGGCACCCTGGTACTCTTCAAGGATCATGAAACATTTTAAGAAAATAGGATATAAATTTCTGTCTTACTGAGTCTTTTTATCCACTTTTATCTTCAGTGTGTTTCCGAATTAGAAAAGGAATTATTTCTTTTTCTACACTTTGAAATTATGATTTCATGGGGGGGGACAGCATTTTACTGTCTTTTATATGCTCACAGCAGTAATAGCCATCTTGTAGGCACAAACCCAAAGAATTTATTCCTTTCCATGGCTATGAAGTTAAACATTGATTACGTGCTTCTTTATGTTTTAAGGAAATTGTAAAGTGACCAAAATCTTTCATTATAGTAGCCTCAATATGGCAAGTAAGCAAATTACATTCCTTTTTAGCCATGTGTTGTAGGAGGTATGTAGGTCATTTAGCTCATATGGTCTTTTAATTTTCTCTGGTGAGTAGTTAATAAATTAAACGGAATATTCCAAAATTTATATTTACATTGTCTGTTGAGTATGCAGATATAGGGGCAATGTCTAGCTTGTATTTGGATAAGATTTCAACAATCTTTTATCTTTTCTTAAAATCTTCATAGAAATGAAGAACACCATTTGCAAACCATTGCATTTTTTGAATCACAGTACATAAAAGAGGAACGGTTTGTTGTGGCTATGATACTGCACGTCATTTGACCCACCATAAAAAGCATGTTTCTGGAGTCCCCGTTGTGACTCAGCAGTAACAAATCTGACTAGTATCCATGAGGATGCTGGTTCAATCCCTGGCCTTGCTCAGTGGGCTAAGGATCCAGTTTGTTGTGAGCTGTGGTGTAGATTGCAGATGTGGCTCAGATCTGGTGTTGCTGTGGCTGTGGTGTAGGCCGGCAGCTACAGCTCCGACTGGACCCCTAGGCTGGAGATCTTCCATATGCCACAGGTGTGGCCCTAAAAAAGACCAAAAAAGAAAACGAAAGCATGTTTCTTGCCAAGATTTGACATAAGTAGATCTACTCTATGAAAATTGAATGTATTTCTTCTCAAACCCTCCCCCCTTTTGTTCTCCCACGGGTCCTTTTAGTTGCAGTTTCTTTTACTTTTTTTAGTTGCAGTTTCCATTAGTTAAAGTTACATTACACAGTTTTGTAGAGCCATCAAGAGAATAGTACAATAATGAATATTCATTGTTGTGATGTACCCAAGGCAACTTAGTGGCCATAATTTTCAACTGGTTGTTGATACTTTGGGAGAGACCCCCCCCAAAAAAATTAAAGAAAACAATCCTTGATTTATAAGTATTTACCTATATCATGTCAGTGTTGTGAGATTTATTCTCTATGCATGTTTTCCCAACCTCTATTTCAACATGTCCAGTCCCAAATTCTTTCCTGCATACTGTGCAGAATAATTTGTTTCGGTTATTTATCTTCCTAATGTCATCAAAGTAACAAAGTTGTTGAGCCTTCTTTTTTGGTAATGTCTGGATAATGCTACTCTTAGTATTGTAATTATTATTTTTAGTATTTGACTTCTTAGAAAAAAGTCATAATATTACAGTGGTAAAATTAATCTAGCATGAGAGACTGAATATACAAATAGATAAGAATCAGACCATATGTGACAATAGAACTGTGACCTACAACTTATGTAACAATCAGCCCATAAAGTCAACCCACAGGCCCCTGTAGCAGTCAGCCCAGAAAGTTCAGGATTTGGTCAATAACAGCCAGCTCCCCCAATTTTCGCCCTTACTTCCACCTCAGGACTAACTAAAGTTAAATAAATGCACTCCACACACCAATTACATAGACTCCCCTGCTGCCGCTTAGCCCATTCTGAGCTTCCTCTTGCCAATAACCTACAATCAGGGCATACCTGAAGCCTTCTCTTTTTTCCATTAAAAAGCTTTTCAGGTATTAAGCTTGCTTTTGAGCATCTGCCAAATGAGCCGATGGTGACTGACTCTCTTGCTATAGCAATCTCTGAATAAATAGTTTCTGTTTGTTCTCATTTGGGTGGATCTTTATTTCCACAAGCAATATACAAATACAAAGCACAACAATTAATTTATGGACAAAGTCAAAAACAGATTATTAATGCTCACAATTACCAAATACTAAAGTTTTACACTGAAATTGCATCTCTTGGAGTGATCCAGTAAAGAATGACCCATTATTGTGAAATGTAAATCATAGTTATGAACATTAGAGGGTGGATGCAGAAACAGCAGCAGCTGTGAAAGGCAGATAATCCACGTTGTCTTCCTTTGACACTCGAAGCAGTTTTTTTTCAAGTGCCCATTTTGGAGGCTGCCTTTTCAGTTTGATACTTTCTCTCCAACCTTTCTCACCTGAATACTCAGCTTTTTGCATTCTAGGGAGGTATTTTCAGGTGAAGAACTTTCAGTGCTAAGACTAGAACAATTAAACCTGGAAAATTGTTCACCCTATTTTTTTTGTTTATAGTATTATCATCCCACCAGTATTATAAGATAGAAAAACCCATTAGCTTTCCATGATTCCTGTTTCTCTCATCCTTCATATCTAACCAGTTTCCAGAGGCAGGTTCTATCTTCTAGGGGCAGATTCACTGTACACTAATAAACTGGCGTAGTGTAAATTTTAGTGTATCTTGCATGTATGAACCCCTTCCAGCACTCTGAGAGGGGCTCTTACCTATGTATTCATATAGTCATATGCTTTTCTAAAATTTTCAGAAGCATCATAATCAGTTGATAGCTATCTTCACAGTGATTGCCCTTCATCACATTTCCATTCACATTGAGTAGAAATAGGGTGACAACAAAGCATGTTTGGAATCCAGCTAAGGGGCAAGTGAATTGGAAATTTTTCATTTTTGTTTATTGGAATATATCAACGTGGTTTATAGTCTCATTTATAAATGGATACATAATTCCAGCATTCCACTGTAGGAATGGCTTCCAGAAGTACTTCTACTACACACTGTGCTGGCCCACCCAGCATCACAGCAGGCAATTGAAAGGATGTAAATTTGTCACTATATGAAGGTATCCTCTGGCATCTGGCACTAGAATTATGAGGATGAAAGAGAAATATGGTTCAACATGTATAGAACCAGAAGCTAATATATAGAAAATTCCTCCAGTTTTCAAACATATATAATTTTAAAGGGGTATTTGATTCCCATATAATACCTAATCAAAACAAAAGTTAGTTCCAGTTAGAAATATGATTTCTAGGTAGTATATACATTATAAACCTGTCATACTCTATCTCTTCCTTCTTTTGATGAAAAATGCTTGAAATAAAATTTGTCAGAATTCCTGTGTATAGGGCACAACCTGTAATAGTACTGTAAGCAGCAGATGCCACTGTGGGTAAAGTCACATAGTTTTTGCATCTAAACTATCAATTTAAAAAAATTGATCAACTATAATAGAAAAAGTCTTAACGTCTTTCTAATCTCTCCATATAAAATACTTTTATAATTCATGTAATATAATTTATATAGTATTAATATAATAAATATATTGTCATATGAAGATATTAAAGAGTATGTAACAAAAAGTTTATATATCTTTAATAGAGCTGTATCAGGAAGGTAGTTCACAGAAATATTATTTTTCTGTTTTTTTATGAAATTGTTAGCATTTATCATCCTTTTAAATTTAGTAATGTTTTCAGATTATTTTCCTCATTATAAATAAATATTTACTTTCATACCTAATTTTGTAATTATAATTTTGAACACTTTTTTTAGAGAGCCTTGCAACTTCTATAAGATTCAAGCCTCACAGAACTAGGTCGAGTCATCTCTGGAATCTGTTACCCCACCTTCACCTTCTTTAGTCTGGTTTAGGAGTTCATTCTCTCACACTGAACCCAGACATCCACCAAAATGTCTAGTTAGCAGCTTTCCTTACTAGAGTCAATCCTCCCTGCTCCCACCAGGGTTAATGTTCTAAAATATAATTCATTTTTCACCATGGCATGCAACCATGTCCTTCACAAGATGCCAGTAATATTCCACAGTAACTACTTGCTATTTCAAGCTCCTCTGACCCAAGCTGCTCCATTTGAAGTCTCACCTGGAGCTACTGACATTCCCTGCCCTTCACTTTTGAGCATGACTCTCCCTCTCTCTGTGAGGTAAAATCCTGTTCAACCTTCAAGGTCAGCCTCAAATATCACCTCCTCAGGGAAGATTTGCTCAGCTTATCAACTATGTATATGTTCTCAAAACATCTTTATTTTTACTTCAGCGTTTTTCACTTCACATGGCATTTTCTTATTGATATATATGTATCTCCTAATTAGTACGTTTTTTGAGAACAAGGTCTTTAACTTCTCATGAGTAGAGTATAATGCTTGCTTGACTTAGCACTCATTCATTCATTCACCAATTCATTAATCATATATATCCATATATCTTACCTACTCAGGTGTCATTCTTCTGGGTACTAGGGATAAAACTTGTACTTAATTCACAAGAAATATTATTGAAATGAATGAGTAAATTATCCTCTGATTTTATCATAAAGATAACTTTACTTCAGATTCCTTCATGTAATTGACATAGAGTTGACAGAATATTTCATCTTATAGCCAAAGGAACAACTATGTATAAAAATAGTACTGAACTAGGATGAAAAGACCTGGATTTCAGTTTCTGGATATATTTAATGGCTGAGGATATTGAGCATGAAATATCTCTGGTAACAATTTTTTTGTCTTTAAAAATGAAGAAAAACATTTCATACCTCACTGACATACTATAAAAATTAAATGCATAACATAGGTGAAAGTGCTCTGCTAGTAATTATTTTACACAAATGCTAAGATACTACAGCTTTCAGATGAAAGGTGTTATTACTCTTCTGCATCTGGGAACATCTTTCATTTACACTTTTGACAGTAAATCACTTTATTTATTAATTAGTGCCTTCCTAGAATGGAAACCACCAAATATCTCTTGCTTAAACTGCAGTAACACTCCATTCTCAGAGATAATGAGACGGAACTGAATCTAAATGGGAATATGTTTTGCTAACTCATAGTCACAGCCCTAAAAGTAAATGTCAAAATGGAACTATAAGTCTGGGTAGAGAGTAGTAACAAATGTAGGATATTCTAACAGACACTCTCAAGTTCAGTATTTACCAGATAAAAGGCAGTACTTTACCTTACAATTTTAGTGAGTATAAAATAAGTTTAATATCTGTTCTCTTTAGAACTGTCAGAATCTACTTTAGAGGAACAGGACCTGAGAAATTACATACCCACACTGTTTAATACCTCTGTTCCTTGTAGGTAATATTGGATGTGCTGCCATTATCATCTTTAAACATAGTTCTGTTTTTTATAGTTAACAACTGATCATCTGATTTAACAGGGAAAAGGATTTCCCTTGAAATTTGGAATAATATAAATTATATGTTATAAATTATGCTATAAATCATGCTTGATTGACGTGCTGTTTTTTGAGAACTAATCCAAAATTTTAGAAAAGAATGTCAAGCCATGTCTCCTTACCAACCATAAGAAGTTATTGTGTAGCATTTTTTGAAGCATAGAAAAATATAAATAGAACCTTACATGGTAGGATAAAACGTATCATTTTTTCTTCATTCTTTCAATACTTTCCCCCTCATTCTGCTGAAAAATCTTCTGCTCTTTTTTTTAGGGAAATGGTTTAACACATACTCTGGAACACTCCACAGTGCATTTAACCTCACTACACATGTTTTCTGAGACAGATATGTGACCAGACAATGTCGACAGTGTTTCTCTAGGATATTTCAAAAAGGATATTAAAAAATAAAGTTCCTTCGTCTCCAGTGATGAAGCTGAAAAGATGTAAACCTTGAAGCCACTCATGGCCATAACTGCAGCTTAATCAAGAAGGCCACACAGAGGGTTTAGAGGCAATGAACATACAGAGGGAAACAGAGACAAAATATGACAGAAACCGGGAAAAGCTAGAAATCAAACTCACCTAGCTAGATGGAAAGCAGATTTCATAATAAGCTGTAATCAGATACTAACACAACAAAAGGATATGATAAATCTGATCAATAAATCAACAGAAGCTAGAGATAAAGGGTAATTTAATCTCTTTAGATTCTTATTAAATAGTTGTTGAACCAGAAGAGAGACCAAGAGAAATAAAACATATTACAGAAGATGTGGAGATTTAGTGTATTTCTGTGATGAAAAATACAAAATATTTAAGGGCACTAAGGTCAACTCAGCTGTTCTTAAGATCAATTCACTCTGAGTCAACCATTGGACAGTATCATGCACATCTCCAGTGACATACTCTGGCTTTGGTTCCATTCAAAAGCAAGCAATTCATAGTATTTTCTCTCAAGAAGTGGTGTGAGTGCTGGCTCTCATGATCTTTGACTTCATAATAACCAGATGTGGCCACACCTCCCTGTTATGGCCATTAAGATATACGTGGATCTTCCTGGGGAGGTGGGAGGTATGGGTTCTGGAAGGGCTTTTAATAATAAGGACAGCCTTGGTTGGCATACTTCTTCAGTTGCTTACTCTGCTTTCATTCATCCTTTCCTCTTTTTCTACCTGGGCAATAAATACAGTGATCAAAAACACAGCAACTATTTTTAGACTGTGAATGGGGGTAACATACTAAACATGGTAAAGCAAGAAGATAGGAGGAGATTGAACCCCTTTTGCTATCCTTGGTTAGTCGTGCAAGTTCTGGACAACCTATCTTTAGAAATACTGTTATGTAAAGTGAATAATATCCTCAATATTTAAGCCCCTGTGATTCTGGTTGGCTGTTGCTTACAGCCAGATTTATACTCCTACCGCTGGCCAGATTCACTGATCCTTATAGGTGTTTCTTCTTTTTTTTTAACCCATAGCAGCTTCAGCATTAACAGTTGTTCTTACAAAAGTCCAAGAGAAGCCCTCTTTATTCCAGGACCCATTGTCTTTTTCCTAATGTTTTTAGGTGGCAGGTGGAGGTTTATGTCTGGTTACAGTCAGCTTCCCACCTTTGAGTGGCAGATTTGGCCTTTCTAAATATTGTGTTCATAATATGTCATCAATTAGTGAAATGTTAAGAAATAAATATACAATTTAAATTTGATTACTGTTATATGAGGATATTGTAAGCCATTTCATCACACTTTAGAGAAATTTAATTTTCCACATCTTTAATCTTAATACCTTGCTTTACTTAAAATCAAGTAACTCGGAGTTTCCTTTGTGGCTCAGTGGTTAACGAATCCAACTAGGAACCATGAGGTTGTGGGTTCGATCCCTGGCTTTGCTCAGTGGGTTAAGGATCCGGCATTTCCGTGAGCTGTGGTGTAGGTTGCAGATGCAGCTCGGATCCCGCGTTGCTGTGGCTGTGGCGAAGGCCAGCAGCTACAGCTCCTGTTAGACCCCTAGCCTGGGAACCTCCATATGCCGTGGGTGTGGCCCTAGATAAGGCAAAACGACTAAATAAATAAATAAATAAATAAATTCAAGTAACTCAACTATTTCAAAATTAATTTTATAAGTCAATGTAGAACAAAAAATTATTATTACCATTTGGTCTTTTTGCCTTTATGTAGAGCCACACCCGGGGCATATGGAGGTTCCCAGGCTAGGGGTCTAACAGGAGCAGTAGCTGCCGGCCTACGCCACAGCCACAGCAACGCGGGATCTGAGCCATGTCTGCAAACTTCACCACAGCTCACGGCAACACCGGATCCTTAACCCACTGAGCAAGGCCAGGGATCGAACCCACAACCTCATGGTTCTCAGTCGGATTCATTAACCACTGAACCACGAAGGGAACTCCCAAAAAATTATTCTTAAAAGTTGATTTCGGCCTTCCTCCTTGTATAATAAATCTGATATCAAATATGATTAGAGTCTAAAAATAACATGACATTTTCAGAAATAAACTATAATTTTCTTTCAGAAGGAACTAGCTTCTGAGTCATTTTAGAATTAAAGGAAGGGTGTTTTTAATTTTAAAAAGCTATATTCCATAAGGAGTTATTACAATTTTTTTCCCTCTGTCAGGTCTTTTAAAAATGTGCATGTAACCTTAGTCATTCTGTCAGAGTGAATCTGAAATTAATTTATCTTTGAGTTAACTGTCATAGTTTTAACTTTCATATATCTTTACTTTTCATATATACTAGCAAGCATGGAGTTATATAGGTATTGCACTATTTCATTTTCTTTTGTAATTGATGTATAGTGGATTTACAATGTTATATTTCTTCTAGTTGTACCATATGGTGGTTGTATATTTTTATAGATTATATCACATATTAAATTATTATAAAATAGTGGCTATATTCCCTCTACTGTACATTATATCCTTATAACATTTATTTTATACCTAGTAGTTTTTACCTTTTAATTCCCTTTGCCTGTCTTGCCTCTCCCCCAACTCATCTTCCCTCTGGTAACCACTAGATTGTTCTCTGTTTCTGTGAGTCTATTTTTTTATATTTGTTCAATTGTTTCATTTTTTAGTTTCCATATGTAAGTGAAAACATACAGTATTTGTCTTTCTCTGTCTGACTTATTTCACTAAGCATAGTACGCATACCCTCCAGGTCCATTTGTGTTGTTGCAAATGTCAAGATTACATTCTCTTTTTATGGCTGAGTAATAGTCTATTGTGAATATTAATCGTATATATATATATATATGCACACACACACAACCAGCCCACATTTTCTATATCCATTCATCCATTGATGGGCGTTTAAATTGCTTACATATCTTGGCTATTATAAATAATGACATGTGTTGGTTTCCTTTGGATTATATTCCCAGAAGTGGAATTCTAGATCATATGGTAGTTCTATTTTTAGTTTTCTGAGTACCCTTCATACTGTTTTCCATAGTGGCTGTACCAATTTACAAACTCATGTACAGTGCACAAGGGCTCCTTTTTCTCCACATCCTCACCGTCATTTGTATCTCTTGTCTTTTTACTGATAGTCATTATAACAGGCATAAGGTAATATCTCATTGTGGTTTTGATTTGCATTTCCCTGATGATGTGTGCTGTTGAGTATCTTTTCTTGTTTTGTTGATAATTGAGGTGTATGAGTTTTCTGTGTATTTTGGATATTAGCCCTTTAACAGCCATATTGTTACAAATATCTTTTCCCATTCAGTAGGTTGCCTTTTTGTTTTGTTGATGGTTACCTTCGCTGTGCAAGAGCTTTTAAGTTTGACTAGGTTCCCTTTGTTTATTCTTGCTTTATTTCCCTTGCCTGAGAAGTCAGATCCAAAAATACACTGCTAAGACCTATGTTAAAAATATTCTGCCTATGTTTTCTTCTAGGAGTTTTATGGTTTCAGGTATTACATTTAGATCTTTAATCCATTTTGAGTTTGTTTTTATATATAGTGTGAGAAAATGTTGTAATTTCATCCTTTGATGTTTAGCTGCCCAGTTTCCCACAACGCTTATTAAGAGACTGTCTTTTTCCCCATTGTATATTCTTGCCTCCTTTGTCAAAGATTAACTTAGCAACTGTGTGTGGGTTTTTTCTGAGCTCTCTACTCTGTTCCACTGATCTATATGTTTATTTCTGTGGCCCTACCATACTGTTTTAATTACTGTAGCTTTTAGTATAGTCTGAAGTCTCCCTGGGAAACTATACCTGATATTTAACTTTAGTAGTTCCATGTTTCTTTTTCATATTGCAACAGATTAAATGTTTATTCCCCTCCAAAATTCATATGTTGAAATCCTAACCCACAATGTGATGATACTAGGAGGTGAGCACTCTAGTCCTTTATCCAGCCATATGAGGATGCAATGAGAGGTACACAGTCTGCATCCCAGGAAAAGGAGCTTGCCAGAACCAACAATGCTGGTACCCTGAGCTTGACTTTCAGCCTCCAGAACTGGGAGAAATAAATCTGTTGTGTATAAGCCACCCAGTGTATGGTACTTTGTTGTAGCAATCTGAACTGAGCTACCTTTAAAATTAAAATGACTGGTAATAAGCCTCTTACCTGTCACCATTCTCAAAATAAGAGCACATGACTATCTCCATAGTAAGAAAATCATATGGCTTTTCCCCATGTATGTGGTCTGACCTGAATTCATGCCGTTCTGTATTTCTCTATGACTCATCTTAGCATCTAAAATACTGCTTCAAAAACCAAATCACAATACATTTTATCTAGTTTCTCTTATTTCTTATCCTTCTCCTCATATATCTAACAGTTATATCTTTGTGTAGACTTTATTGATTATTTGATTTTGCAGATTTATTGTGTGAAGGTTTGCATTTTTGCTTTTTATCTCATTTCCCAAATATCTGTCAATTCCTGCTTAATTCCCAATGCCAGCTCAGTTGTCACAGGGTTACTTTAATGTACATGTATAAAAAATAAAAATATTCATTGCTTCATTAATCTTTAAAAATATTTCTGAGTATATCATTTATCCATTGTAATGGGATTGTGTTTAAATGTCTGCTCCCTACTACACTGTGATATTTATCCCCACCTCAGAAATTTGTCTGGCAAACAAAAGGTTTTTAGTAAATGTATTTTTACTTAATTGATCAACTAAGTCTTCTAGTTCTTTTGTAACTCAAGGAGTGCTAACAGTACTTGGAACATATTTAGCAAATGCTGAAAACAGAAAATGAGGCTAGAACTGACTACACTGGGGATTTAAAATTGACTAGGCATTTGCTTTCCCTTCTATAAGAGGAATTAGTACATTCTTCCTTAGTTTTCCTACTAATTACAGCTAAAACTCCAGGACAAAATGAATATCAGAGGAATCTGAAAGCAGAAAAAGAAAGAACTAGCTAGGGATTTTGTGACTTGAGGAATGACCTAGAAGTGAATTTTAAATGTTTTATTTTTTTGGTTTTGCCTCCAGTATATACTAGGTTGGGTAATAAGGGAGCCTATAAATTAGAAATTCCAGTGGGAACAGACTTTTTAAAAAAGCTCTGAAAAAGTGTAATCTCCCTGCACAAAGACTGGGAAAAGTTGTGTCCTGCAAGACACAATTTTTTTACCTTCCTCCAGGTCTGCAGTAATAAAAGTTGTGTCTCTCTGCTTTCCTACAAAGTGCCCTGGAGACTGTGTACACAATGCTGTCTCCCATCCCTGCCTTATACTTAGTAGGTAGTGTTCCTTCCTGTCCCCTCCATGCATTGTGAAAATTGTGTGTCAGAGCCCTCTATCAGCCTTCACCACACTGCACTGACATGAGCAGAAGTACAGCCCGTCTGGTCCACATTGAACATTATGGCTGTGAAAACTGGAGTTAGGTATGTGAATAATCTCAATTTTTAACCAAGTGAGTAACATCAGCAAAAAAGCAGCACCCTTTCACCTCTCTGTTGTGAAGCCAGGAAATACCGACTTTGAAATCTCAACATTTAAACTACACCTGGAGTTCCTGTTGTGGCTCAGCAGTAACAAACCTGATTACTAACATGAGGATGCAAATTTAGTCCTGGCCTTCACTCAGTGGGTTAAGTTATCTGGTGTTGCCATGAGCTATGGTGTAGCTCATAGACACGGATCCTGTGTTGCTGTGGCTGTTATGTAGGCCAGCAGCTGCAGCTCCAATTCAGCCCCTAGCCTGAGAACTTCCATATGCCATATGCGCGGCCCTAAAAAAATAAACTACAGGAGTTCCCGTTGTGGCGCAGTGGTTAACGAATCCGAGTAGGAACCATGATGTTGCGGGTTCGGTCCCTGGCCTTGCTCAGTGGGTTAATGATCCGTCGTTGCCGAGAGCTGTGGTGTAGGGTGCAGACGCGGCTCGGATCCTGCGTTGCTGTGGCTGCGGCGTAGGCCGGCAGCTATAGCTCCTGTTAGACCCCTAGCCTGGGAACCTCCACATGCCGCGGGTGTCCTAAAATGACAAAAAGCAAAAAAAATAAAAAATAAAAAAATAAATTACAGCCCCCCAAAGTGGGCCACGGCATGAAGCTGAACTTTAGCAGGTATACTCCCTACTAAAATAGAAGATATAAACATAATTAGTTTTACAACATATGACTTAGTATTTCCAGAATTATTTACCATATTGATAATCAGAGACATCAGTTTGAATCAACAGACGGTAAATAAGATATATCAGATGTTGTAATTATCTGGCAGTGGTTATAAAGTAGATATAAAAATACCGTGACATGAAATTAGCAACTCTCGGAGTTCCTGTCGTGGCGCAAAGGTTAACGAATCCGACTAGGAACCATGAGGTTGCGGGTTCGATCCCTGGCCTTGCTCAGTGGGTTAAGGATCCGGCGTTGCCCTGAGCTGTGCCGTGAGCTGTGCTCAGATCCTGCATTGCTGTGGCTCCCGTGTAAGCCTGTGGCTACAACTCCGATTCTACCCCTAGCCTGGGAACCTCCATATGCCATGGGTGCAGCCCTAAAAAAGACAAAAGACAAAAAAATGAAAAAAAGAAATTAGAAACTCTCTTGAATCAAATGAAAACAAATTTTGTCAAAGAAATATAATATATAAGATATGAGTTTATAAATCATAAAATTTTAGAACTGAAAAATATAGTAATCAAAAGGAAAAGAAGAGTTCAATGGCAAAATGAACTCGAAAGAAGAAATAGCCTAATGGAAGACAGATCAAGAAATTATCCAATTTGAGCAATAATAAGGGGAAAAATGGGCCATTAACTATCAAAATATCGAACGTGAAATAGAAAACTTGAATAGTCTTTAACAAAGTTGAATTTCTAGGTAAAAATCTTCTGACAAGGAAATATGTAGCTTTGACTGACTCAATAGTGAGCTCTACTAAAAATTTAAAGAAGAAATGGCACCAGTCCTACAAAATCTTATCCATAAAACGGAGGAGGGAATGCTTGCTAATTCATTTTATGAGGCCACCATCACCATAACCAGATAATATTAGTACAAAAAAAATGCAAACCAATTTCCCTCAACCTAAATTTCAAAACCTACACAAAAAGTAACTCAAAATGGATAACATATATAAATATAAATCTTAACTCTATACTATTTTTAGAATAAAACATACAAGAAAATGTTTACTATCTTGGTTTAGGCAATGAATCCTTAGAAAATACAATGAATACATAATTCACACAAAAATATTAATTACACTTTATTAAAACTAAAACACTTTTGCTCTGCAAAAGACTCTGTTAAGAGATTGAAAAGATGTGCTTACAGACCAGGAAGAAATTTGCACAAATTACTTACGCTGTACAGGACCTGTGTCTGGAAAATGTAGAGAACTCTAAATTCAATCAGGAAAACAAAGAATTCAACTGGAGAATGGGCAAAAGTCCTGAGCAGACATTTCACCAAAGAGGATGTATGAATGGCAAAGAAATTACATGAAAAGAAATGTATTAGCCATTAAGAAAATACAAGTTAAAATTATGATGAGATACTACTATAAATGTATTAGAATGGCTAAATTAATTAAAAAACTGATAATACCAAAGTCTGGTAAGAATAGAGACCAACTGTATCCTTCATTCATTCCTGCCAGGAATGGAAAATGGTGCAACCACTCTGAAAAACAGTTTGAAAGTTTTCTGTAAATTTAACTATGTACTTATCATATGACCCTGGATGTATATTCTAGAAAAATAAAAACTTATGCTTACATAAAAACTTGCACATCAATGTCTATAGCAACTTTGCTTGTAATAGTGAAAGCTAGAATTTAAATGTATTTCAGCAAATAAAAGTGCAAAGTATAGTATATTCATACAATGGAATACTACTCAGGAATTAGAAGAAATGAACTATTGATATAGGAAACTACTTGAATGAATCATGAAGGTGTTATGCTAAGTGAAAGAAGCCAGGCAAAAAAATAGGTTCATACCCCATGATTCCGTTTGTATTAAACTCAAGAAAAATCTAAATTTAAGAGATCGAGAGCAGACCCATGGTTGCAGGATTAGGATTGGTGGGGAAGGTGTGACTATGAAGAGATACCACGAAAGAGTGTCTTTGAGATCATGGAACGATTCACTATTCAGATTATGATGGTAGCTATGTGAATATCCATATCTGTGATTAAATTTCATACGATAAGCAAAAAAAAGTACATGTAAAAATGTGAAACCCAAATAAGTTATGTGGTTTACCTGATAAAATTTCACAACTGGCAATTTACTGATTTTGATGATTGCATTGAGATTTTATAAGATGTATCCTTAAGAGAACCTAGCTGGAGAGTACACAGGAACTGTCTGTACTAGTCCTGCAATTTTTAATTTGTATCTAAAATTATTTCAAAATAAAAGTTTAAAATCTTGACTCACTATAGAAAATGGAGTGGCATTTGGTATGGATTCCTAACTCTGAAGTCTTTTTCCTACTCCTACAGTATGTCATCTGTTGCCTAACAACCTCATTTCTTATTGAGAAGCATTATAAATGGAAAAGTGCCACTGAATTACTTCCCACTGACTGTAAAGCAATCACATTATTGCTTGGCAACTAGCCCAGAGTGACCAACAAGCAGTTCCTGAGAAAAAAAGCTCCTGTGGAGTTTTTATTTGAAATTTCCCCTGAAACAGGAGGATGTTCATCAACTCAGGATGGGAGCATGCATAGTTTGACAGAATATAAATATGTATATAATTTTGCTGAACTTAATATTGGCAATTTCTTGTTAAGCTTCCAAGAAAAGTATTAAAATAATAATACTCTAAGGCATTTTGTTCATGTTTAATCAACATCATATAAACAGGTGAAATTTAAACAAGTACTATAAAATCATTCTCTAAGCAAGCTACTGTTTTATTTCAACCAAGAACTGATTATATTTGGTGGGAGTATATTCTGGTCACAATTAGTAACACTCTGAATTTTAGCTATATAAATAAAGCAAATGAAAGACATAAAATGTCAAATTTACTAAATTAGTGTTTCCTTCTACATAAACATAAAGCAGATGGTTTCATAATCCTGCAGATTCTAGATAAATCTGGCTATATTCCCATCAAATTAACTTCTTTTTTTTTGCTCTTTTTAGGGCCGCACCCGCAGCATATAGAGATGCCCAGGCTAGGGGGTGAATCGGAACTGCAGCCACTGGCCCACACCACAGCTATAGCAACGCCAGATGTGAGCTGGGTCTGCAACCTACACCACAGACCATAGCAACGCCGGATCCTTAAACCACTGAGCAAGGCCAGGGATCGAACCTGCATCCTCGTGGATGCTAGTCAGATTTATTTACACCAAGCCATGATGGGAACTCCAAATTAACTTCTTTATTAACTTTTCTTTATACTTAAAATTTTCCAAAATTCAAGTTGTGACACAGTTTTGTAAAATAATCAGCAAAATAATCAGCAATTAGGAAGAAATGATGAAAATAAATGTATCTATGTCAAGAACTTAGAATTCACATGTGAAAAATTAACAATATTAACTTTACCTGAGCCCTCTTTTCCAAAAAAACAATGATTGTTATGAAATTCTGATACATTCTGTTTTTGTTTTTGTTTGTTTTTAATCTTCCTGGTATTTTGTATTCTGGGAAAGAATTTACCATAAAGAACCACATTTCCTCATAAGACTTGATAAGAGTCACTATCTACTCTTTAACTGACTCCCTTAAGATTTACAGACAACTCCCTGGAATATCTGAGCGACCAAATGCAAGCTCTCTGATTTCTTAGACTTTGTCTCAAGAATGATTAGCTGAGATTAGAACTGTTGTCCCACTGAAAAGAGCTAGACACAGAGATAATCATTCCCGGTTGAGCTGATAGAAAATTCCCCTAATTGTGAAACAATTACAATTCTAAATCTTCCCACCTGTAAACTGTCATCTTTCTATAATAGTTTAAGCCTTTAAATTCATCCTGCCACAACACTCTATAATCCTCAAACCTGTGAGGCTCTCCCTATTGCAATAGACTGAATAAAATCTCTCCTTAGCTAGCACATTTTGTCTTTGATAACACCATGTTTTAATTTTTGTTTAACAGTATACTGTTTTGTTTAGCAAATGATTCTGATGGTAAATTTTGTGTCAATTTGGCTGGGATGTCCAAAATAAATATTATTTCTGGGTGTGCCTGTGAAGGAGTTTCCAGTTTGAATTGGTATATTTAGCCCCTCAGCAATATGAGTGGGCAATATTCAATCTGTCCAGGGCCTGAATAAAACGGAAAGTAGAGAAAGTAAATATTTGTTCCCCTATTGCCTTCCCACGTGAGCTGGGATATCAGTCTTCTGCCTTTGGACTAGGATTTACAGCATTATCTTCTCTGGTTTTCTTCAGACTCAGACTGGAATTATACAGCCCATTTTCTTGGGTCCTCAGCTTGCAGAAAGCAGATTGTGAGACTTCTCAGACTCCATAATCATGTGATCAAATCCCTCATAATAAATAAATAGATATATGCTCTATAGAATATATGTATATTATATGATATGTATGTGTAGAATATATGTTTATATTTGTGATATATATGTGTATGTATATGTCCTACACACATATAATATCCTATTAGTTTTGTATCTCTGGAGAATCCTGATAAAATTCCAATGCAAGATTTATTTTAATTCTAAATTAGTAGCACAGTTTCTTGTTAATGTACTTTAGAAAGATACAAGTTGGAAACTAAATTGTGCAAGAGGACATGCCACCTTAAAAGTAATACTGACGTAGACTCTAAAGTTTAGACCTTAAGAAGCCATTTTTAGGCAATTAGAATATGTCATCAGAGAATTTGGTCATGGGCCAGGCAAAAAGGGAGGAGATTTTCCTGCCAATTTAAGCTTATACAGTTAATAAATAAGAGATAGCGACCTCAAATTGAATTTGTAATTCTAATGATTATTTCAAGTATATTCAGAGTTAAACTAAGTCCATCAAATCAAAACAACAGAATTGGGAAAAGAAATTCTTTTTTTTCTCCATTTTCTACCAGCAGAGAAAATACAAAAAATTCTGATTCTTAAATTCCTTATGTGTTCAGTTTTTCAGAACAAAAACAAATAGAAAAAATGGAGTGGGTTTTGGGGGTTCTTGAAAAGAACCTATTACTGTGTTGTGCCTAATACAAACAGAGAGAGAAGAGAGGATCCCAGTCATTTTTAAGAAGAAAATGTATCGTTTGTACAAGTTGCAAAGAATATTTGGTGGAAATAATAGGTATATAAAAGAGAGTCTATTGAAAAATGAGAAAAGGGAAGTGTGGCCTGAATATAGTGATTTTCCACCATTTGTCATGGATGAAAATAATTTTCATTAAAAACTGGTGTTAATTTTATGAACTCTTCCTCTTCATCACTCTGTGTTAGTGGCCAAATCCTGTGGGTTCCTAGCTTCAGTATCTTTCAAATCTAACTCCTTCTCTCCATTACCATTGTAACTCCCACCATTATTCTTATTTTTCACTTAAAGCACTGCCACTAGCCAAGTTAATCACCTCAAATCCACTCAGGCCCACACTCTCAATCAAATCCCTTTTCCCCCATTATAGTTAGAATTTATTATTTTTAATTTCAAATACAATTTTTTAATGTACTGAATACCTTAAATATTTCACATTGTTCTTAGATTTAAAATCTCACTTTATTAACATGTTCTGATGTTAAAATTCTTCCCACTTTTCCCGAGGTCATTTCTAAACACTTGCGTCACTGAGTACAAATTAAACATCTTGTGCTTTTGTTTCTGTAATTTATCTTTTCACTGTTTTTCAGGTCTTTGCATGTATTTTTCCCTCTGCCTAGAATGTTTCTTTTTCCATTTCCGTTTTTTTTTTTCCAACCCTGTCTTATTATTTATCCTCAGTCCTCACTTTGAATTTTACCTCTCCATAGAGGTTCCTTTCCATGGCCATTCCTCAGTTCAAAAATTAGATTCAGTTTACACTCATACAGAAATCTTTCCATTCATAGTATTCCTCAAATTATAAATAAATAACCATATTTTTGCTAAAGCATAATATCAAAGCAAACTGGCAGAAGTCTTGTTTGCATGACTTTTTTTTTTTTAGAATCAACTGTTAAATAGTGAAAGATGAGTACCAGGAAACTAAGATTAAGACCCTTCACTGATTTCATAGGAGGTTGTCAAAAGACAAGCACTTCATGTAGAGATATTAAGACTGAAGAAAGTGTCTGAATGACCACTTGAAAGTGCTTTGACTCAGCCCAGGGGAAATTGTTGCACATTATTAAGTGGATAAAAGGCGGTTATAGAAAATCTGAAAGGACAAGTTAACCTTTGCTGAGCAATATGAAATAGTTGTAAATATTGGCTGAGTGAGACACATTCTTTGGCAGCATTAGAGACAAGATCAGCATTTCAGGAAAAAAATTTGCAATTCAAAAAGGCAATAAATTGTAGAACAACAGCAGTCAGAAAGATTTTGCAACCAATTCTGGGAGCCATTCTTGACTATGCCTGGATGTTTTATTACTTTTGGAAATAATTATGTGAGTCATTAAATTCTTTTCCTTTTTAAAAAAAAATTAGATTTGTGTTGGAATTCTGTAAAATGTAATACTAATCAATACAAAACATTACAAGTCAAAGAATTACGAAGATAATTAAAACCGATACTTGCTTCCAGTACAACGTGTATACCTAAGGTGTTATCACTGTGGAAAACTGGGTAGACCTTGGGTAAAATATGAATTTTTATGTAATGCTGAGTTGGGGATGTGGAAATAAAGGAAACTTCCAAGGGGGAGGACATGACCCTGAAATCTGAGCTTGAACTAATTACTGTAGAAGAAAGGTAGGTTTTTCCTAAGGAACATTACAATATCATGATTGCCTAAAGAAAGAGGAAGAAGGTGAACCAGAATCTACTGCACTGAGCCAGGGAATCTGAAAGGAGCCGTGAGATTGGTAATATTCCTTGGCCCAAAAAACAAGCAAAAACCAAAATTCTCTAGATGAAATTCTTTTCAATTTATGCCCCAGCTTTTACACATTTTAAGGTCAAGCAAATATGAGCTTTTATCAAAAATAATCAAATTTATAAAAAAATCTTTTTGAGATGCAGCAAAAACAAATATTGCCATTAATTGCATATGTACAAAATACTTAAAGATATAATTGTATATGTGAAATATATAAAGAAACAGGAAATTCAATGACAGAAACATGAAAAAGAAAAAGATAAAATGATCAGCTAAATTTGGAAATAGATCAAATGGAACTTTCAAAAATAGAAATAAATTGAGGGGGCATCTAAGATGGTGGTGTAGAAAGACCCTGCACTCACCTTCTCCTGTGAACACAACAGTATACCTAGCTGCTTTTAGTGTCCCTTCAGAAAACATCCCTTTTTCCCCGTTCAGTTCCTTTGATCTGCTGAGGATTTGCACAGCTACTTCTACTTTTTTATATCTCCCAACCAGACACATAGTTCAGGGAAATGGAAAAGGTACCTCCTCAGTGGCTTCTGATGACACTCTCCCTCTAACACAAGCCAGGAAGTCTGGGAATGTGCTGGGGCTTCCTACTCTTCTAGCATAGTCTATCACACAGGCCCATATGTCTTTAGAAGAAATCATGGTTACCTAACAAGGACTGGGCAGAGCCATACCACCTGGGATAATCCCTGTGAAATCTGCAGTTTAGGAGAAGTAGGATGCCAAATAGAAGTAGGATACCAAATTCTTAGATTGCAAGTGCTAAGAATTCTATACAGTTGAAACAACATAGAATATGATTAGCATTCTAATAAGTTAGAAACCTATCTATAGTCTAGTCAAAAATTCTCATTTTTAAATTCAAAAATGATTGCTTATACATTTAGGTATATTGTATTTTTATTTTATTTTATTTTGCTTTTTTAGGGCTGCACCCGCAGCATATGGAAGTTCCCACGCTAGGGATTGAAACAGCAGCTACAGCTGCCAGCCCACACCACAGCCACAGCAGCGTGGGATCCAAGCCACGTCTGCGACCTACACCACAGCTCACAGCAACACCGGATCCTTAACCCACTGATCGAGGCCAGCGATTGAATCCACATACTCATGGATCCTAGTTGGATTTGTTTCCACTACACCACAATGGGAACTCTGGGCATATTGTATTTTTAAAACAAAATATTTGTTGTCATGCTTTCCAGAGGTATTGCTTCAGGTAATTATGGGCATTTAAGGTGAATTTCAGAAACCAGTGTGGTCCTATTACCTTAATTCCTATGGCTGAAGTTGTGTGACTGAAAATGTTTCAGCTCTCAGTGATGCTTTACTCTAGCAACATACCGAAATGAATCCCAATCCTTTCCCTGTGCAATAAACGCTAATGGCTTCAAACAACACTGGTGAACTAGTGATACCCAACTAAAGACATTCCTTTTTCACTCACGGATTATGTAACAGGTAACTCTGCAACTGATGATGAGAACAATCAAACAAAGGAACAGCTAGCAATGGACAAGATTTTAGTAGATAGTTGGTTGGATACATTTGCCTCTGATTCTTAACACCTGATAGGATTCTTCAACTTAAGCCTTCATGGTGTGGCAGGAATAAGAGTGCACAGCTTCTGGAAACAAACTGCTTGGTTGAAATCGGGCTCTCCTGCATTCAGGCTGTGCAGAAAGTAAGCTAGCCCTCTTATACGCTACGTTCTCATCTATAAAAAGAGAATAACAGCAGCACCTAGACAGCAAGAAACTTGTGATGACAATGCTGTAAAGCAGAGAAATCACTGCTTATGACAGTGACTGAGTTAATGTTATTAATTACTTGAGAGCCAAACAAAATGGTAATATTATGTAGTAATTACTAAGTAATTAACTTTGGCACATGTGTAACAGTTTTTTTTTGTTGTTGTTTGTTTGTTTTTGTCTTTTTGCCTTATCTAGGGCCACACCCATGGCATGTGGAGGTTCCCAGGCTAGGGGTCTAACAGGAGCTGTAGCTGCCAGCCTTCACCACAGCCACAGCAACGAGGGATCCGAGCCGCGTCTGCAACCTACACCACAGCTCACGGCAACGCCAGATCCTTAACCCACTGAGCAAGGCCAGGGATCGAACCGGCAACCTCATGGTTCCTGGTCAGATTCGTTAACCACTGAGCCACGATGGGAACTCCAGCACATGTGTAACAGTGTACATAAAGCCCATTTCATCCTTATCTAACTCAGTTCTTGATAGTTTGGGGCTTGTTTTTTTCAAGTCCTCTCAGTTGTTTCCATCCTTGCCTTCATATAATTATCTTTATTTCTGTATATAGCTATTTCCTTTAGAGGTATGCTAGCAACAGGGAGCACTGAGAAATCTTCTGAGTTCAGTTGACTGAAAAGTATAAGGTTTTCTACTTTAATCTATAGACTTGAGAGGTTTTTTGTTTCTGATGCTTTGTTTTGTGTTTCTGTGTCTATAACCGAGCCATGCTTAGGCACATGACTGAATGAGAAACTTCTAGGTTTAAGTAATAAACCATGGTTCTTGTTTTCACATTTCACTTGATTCTTGGAACACCCTAGAAATTTGTACTGGATTTCATTTCCCCCTAGGGCAAGGCTCAGCTATTTTCCCTTCTTTCCCTTGCTATTTATCAGTACTTCTTAGAAAACTTTTTGCCTCCAAATGGAGTTTGCTAGGCTTCCTATGGTATTCCTATCTTTGTGGTAAGCAGCCTTTGAGATGAACACCTCAGTGATTTGCTGCCTCCTGGTATTCATGTCCTTGTAAAATCCCCTGGGGTTGGATTTAGTCACTTATGTCTAATGAATAGAATGTGGTGAAAGTGATGGGATGTCACTTTTGACATTAGACTGTGACATCTATCTTTGGTGCCCTTTTGCACACTCTTTTGCCCTCTCCAGATCCCTCACTCTGGGAGAAACTAGTTTCTGTGTTGTGAATGGTCCTGCAAAGAGGCCCAAGTGTCAAGGAACTATAGTCTTCAACCAAAAGGCAGGAGGACCTGAAACCTATTAAAAAACCATGTGAGTAAACTTGAAAGGTGTAGATGACTACAGTTCTCATCAACACCTTGACTGCCTTTTTTTTTTTTTTTGTCTTTAGGGCTCCACCTGAGGCATATGGGGGTTCCCAGGCTAGGGGTCTAATCAGAGAAGTAGCCCCCTGCCTACACCACAGACACAGCAATGCAGGATCTGAGCTGTATCTGTGACCTACACCACAGCTCACAGGAGCATCGCATCCTTAATCCTCTGAGCAAGGTCAGGGGTCAAACCCGCATCCTCATGGCTGCTAGTCGGGTTCGTTAACCTCTAAGCTGTGAGGGAAACTCCTTGACTGCCTTTTTTTATGAGTTTCTGACCCAGTTAAAATAAAACCTATTCCACTCCATTAGGTTAAAGAGATGAAATGGACTTTACAGTAAGTGTGAAAAATTGGAGAGAGTATAGGTAATGTACAAAAGTAGAAGCTCCTGTGTCCAGCCAATTGCTGGTATTTGGGAACACTGCCCAGTGTCATAGTGCTTCTGACAGTATCAAGAGAAGCCAGGTATACTGTCTTTGGAATTTTTCCATGAAATTTTAAATGTTGATGACCAATGATATGTTGTAAAAACCCTGTATTCTAAATAAAACACATGGGAGACCATATGTCACCAGTTTCAACCTCTAGTCTAGATGAATATTACTTTCTGGGTTTATTTATAATCACTTTACTCAATTTTATCTTAGCTTCACTTTTTTTTTTTTTTTTAATTTTGCTTTCCAAGCAAGGTTTTAGCTCTGATGGGAAACACGTAAAGGGAAAAGCTTAACAGTTTGAGAAGACAGCTACACTGATATAAGCTTGGTAGTGACATTAATAAAAAGAAACTCAAGAACAGAGGTACATCATTCATCTCTCTCTGCACTAAAAGAGTGCACTTTAAATGTCAGTCTATGAAGTCTTGGGTTTTAATTTATTAAGAAAAGCTGGATGTTTCCACATATGGTTATTTAGATGTCACTTTCATTGAGCACTGTTGTCCTGGGACTTTTTGATTTTTTTAAAAAAGTTTTTACCATTCTTAATATTTTCTGGAAACCATACTAACTGTCACCCTAATCAGTTAAGAGTTATGGGCAATATTATATTTATTTTGTCTTACATTCTTTGAGTATTTTTAAATCCTAGGACCATGAAGATTTCTCATGTTTCTCTTAGCCCTCTCAACTAATCTTCGTCACCCAAATTTAATCATTTTCTATTTTGGTCATTTTCTTTTACCCACTCAAATAGATCTGAATATTTTTGTCTTCAAGTAGGGCTAAAATAAAATAGTAATGAATTGTTACTGTTAATTCAAACTGCTGCTGCTTCAAAAGAAAAGTCAATTTCAATACTTAAAATATTTATTTATTTTTTCTGACCCACTACTTTCAAGGATAATAATATAAGCAACATAAGGCTTTTTACAAAACAAAAAGAATTACTACTACTTCCAAATTATCCATCATGTTAGGAAACAACTTTTTCTTGCCTTATTTGAAAAAAACTACTGGTGGAAACATGAAACATGACTATGGAAATGAACCTCTGCAATATTTCCTAGACTGATAGTAAGATATGAGACTAGACATTATATTTAATATTTTTTTAAACTTTCAATCATTCAATCATGTATGTCAAGCCATATATTAATATATAGAAAATTCATAGCTTTGACTTTTTTCTATTCTCTAGAACAAATGTAAAGAAAAATTATATTGCTCATATAAGCATACACAATTTCAAGAACTTAATATTTTATCATGGTACCTGCAATATTTTAGCTCAGAATTGGTTGTGACTTTCTAAGTTCTTCTATTTGCTATTATGTAGCTTGGCCTAGTTTATAATACTTTACTAAGGAATTCATATTTTCAGCTAAAAATGGGTTAAGGAAAAAATAAGAAATACAGTGACTATTTCAATAAAGTCAGCTGAAATAAAATTTCAACTTAATCAACATTTTAATATAGACATGACTTATGCAGAATACAAGGATCAGTCAACATTATATCAGCAAATGTATTATAACATTATCAAATCCTCTTTATTTATTTTTCTTCTTTTTAGGGCCACATCTGCAGCATATGGAAGTTCCCAGGCTAGGGGTCATATTGGAGCTGCATCTGCCGGCCTACACCACAGCCACAGCAACTCAGGGTCCATGCTGCATCTGCAAACCTACATAGCTTGCGGCAGCACTGGATCCTCAAACCACTGAGCAAGGCCAGGGATCAAACCCACACCCTCATGGATACTAGTTGAGTTCTTAACACACTGAACTACAACAGGAACTGCTCAAATCCTCTTTTGTAAAAAGAAGCTTCATTTACATGATGCCAAAATAACTGAGGAAAAGGGAAAATTTTGGCTGGTCATCTGCATTTCGGTTCTTCTTGCCAGTTATGTGCTAATATCCCTTTTTTTCTCCTAAGGTTCTGTGTATCATATAGATATATGATAGAGAATTAATGGGTCCTGTTTAGTAATGGGACAATATTGATTTAAAAACAGGTACTTTGGAGGTGTTGGACACAAACAGAAAGTATTACGGTGATTAATCCTGGGGTAAATGTTGCTTAATATTTTTAAACAAATTTAGAATTAAAATTATTCAGTACAGCAATTAAATATGAGAGATGTGAAGAAGAGAGATGATTATTATATTTTAAATTGTCACTTTAATGAATTTCCACTACTGGAAGGAGTGATCAGATTCTTAGAATAAAGTTGTTTTTTTTTTTTTTTTGTCTTCTTGCCTTTTATCTGGAGCCGCACCCGCGGCATATGGAGGTTCCCAGGCTAGGGGTCTAACAGGAACTGTAGCTGCCGGCCTTCGCCACAGCCACAGCAACGCGGGATCCAAGCCGCGTCTGCAACCTACACCACAGCTCACGGCAACGCCGGATCCTTAACCCACTGAGCAAGGCCAGGGATCGAACCCGCAATCTCATGGTTCTTAGTCGGGTTCGTTAACCACTGAGCCACAAAGAGATCTCCTAGAATAAAGTTAAAACCAAGTGCAAATGCACTGAAACTTTGGAAATGCCGTCTCAAATATATCTCATTTGGTGCTTTCAACCTTCCTAGAGGAATATGACTATAAGATCTTAGTATTAAGAAAGTTAGCCCTGTGTAGATTAGTGAGCAGGTGATGCAGAATTCTAGGTTAGGTCTTTCAGCCTAAGCCTGTGCAGTCTCCTATACCATGTGAGGAGATAAACGATACAAAATTAAGTGCTAGTGTTAGAGAGTATAACTATGTGTCAGACAAAAAATGCTAAATAGCGTGGTGTCATGCTTAGGTTTCTATGTCTACCTGACTGAGCTGATAGATCCCCCAGTAGCTGGTAAAACATTATACCTGCATATGTCTATAAGGGTATTTCTGCAAGGGATTAGCATTTGAATCAGTAGACTGAATAAAGAAGATTGTTTTCACCAATGAGGATGGTCATCCAATCCATTGAGAGTCTGAATAAAACAAAAAAAAAGGCAGAGGAAGGGCTAATGTGCTCTCCATTCGTTTTGAGATATCTTCTCTCTGAGCTTGGACAACAGTTCTCCCGATTCTCAGGCCTTCAGACTCATATTGAATTACTCCATTGGCTTTCCTGGTTCTCCAGCCTTCCAGCTTGCAGATGGTGGCTCGTGGGACTTCTCCACATCCATAATCACATGATCCAATTCCTATAATAAATCTCTCCCTCTGTCTTCTGACATAAATACGAATATATAAAGTATATAAATATAAATCTATAAATATATAGAGAGAGATTTTATCTCTCTATATATATTGATTCTGTTTCTCTGGAGAATCCTGAATAATACATATGAGAAATTAAATGTTTTGTCTAACTATTGACTGTCTGGTATGAATTGCAGAAAGTTATGCTAGTCCCCTGAGAAAATAATCCAAAACACTAATCAATGACCTTCCACATAAAGAAATTAGAAAACTAGAAAACTAGAGTAAATTGAAAACCCACGTAAGATTCTTTGAGATGATGAATAAAATCAACAAACTTCTAGCCCAACTGATAAGGAAAAAGGGAAGAAACAAATTACTAATGTAAGGTGTGAAAGATTTGTCAGACATTAAAATGATACTAAGAGAGTTTCCTTATAATCTAATGGTTAGGGCTTGGCACCTTCACTACTATAGCCCAGATTCAATCCCTGGTCTGTGGTCTGTGAATTGAGATCCCACACTAAGCTGTTGTACTACACAGCCAAAAAATTAAATTAAAATGATAATATTAAATATTATGAACAATGTTATGTCAATGAAGTTGAAACAGGTAAAACTGACAAATTTATTGAAAGCTACAAACTACCAAAGCTTATTCAAAAAGACAGATAACCTGAATATCCTTGGTATCTATTTTAAAAATTGAATTTTTAACTAGAAACATTAACACAGAGGAATGTTGGGCCAATATGGCTTTACCAGGAAATTCAATGATTCAATTAAGAGAGAAATAAAACTAAAATCTAGAAAGTGGAAAGGGAGAGAATATTGTCCAACTCGTAATATCAGGCTATCATTAGTTTTATTCTAATACTAGGAGAGAAAATAAATGTTCCTCATAAACACAGATGCGAAATTTTTCTGTCGGAAATTTAGCAAATCAAATCCAATAAAATCTAAAAAGGGTAATACATCATGACCAAGTGAGGTTTAACCAAGTAAAACAAGTTTGGTTTAATATTTGAAAATCTATCAGTGTAATTCATCACATAAGCAGACTGAAACAGATAAGCTATATAGGAATCACAATAAAAGCTGAAAAAACATTTGACAAAATCCAGCACTCCTACTACAAGACTCTTAACTAATTGGTAAGGAAATATACTTTCTTACCCATTTTTTTTAAAAATCTGAGCTGTTAACATCATTTCCTTATGAACTTTCTTATGTTTTCCATCTCTTCAATGACATTATCCATCTGATCTTGAATGTTTTCTAATTTTTCCATTAGAGTTCTAACTATTTTAATTATAGGTGTTTTAAATTCCTTGTAGGACAATTCTAGTATATGTTTCATATCTGAATCTGGTTCTGATTGTTGTATCTCCTCAAACATTGTTTTCACTCACTTTTTGGCTTGCCTGCTATTTTTGGTGTAGGTATTGAAACCTGGAAATGTTGTAGTGGGTAATAGGTAGTGAAATAAAAAAGCCTTTAGTGTTAATTAAGGAGGTATGTTTTGTTTAATACTTGTTGTACCAGAGCCTTCAAACTATTAACATGCCTTATTTTGTCTCCCTCCCTGATAATTTGAAGTTTACCTTTGTACTTTTCTTCAGAGAAAATCTGCATCTTTCAGATTGTTTTACTATTAGAGTGAAGGCCTTTTGGAGTGATGTTGGGGGAAAGGGTATTCTATAATCTTCTTTTTAAATCAATTGTTTTAATATGCCTATATCTCAGAGTGAGGTCTTTCCAAGAGATTTTGTCCCTCCTCCAGGGGTGTGGCTGTTTAATCTCTCTCTTCCCCACATTCCTTTACCTGGTACAGCATTCACAATCTGTTTCATTGAGGTCTTCTCCTCTGTTGAGTATCCCTTTTTATTTTCCCCCTTAGGTGGGACAGAAATGCTGAGACAGGCTGGAGTGGGTGGAATTTTCTTTTGCCAACTGATACAGGTTTTAGCAAAACCTTGCGGTAAGCCTTCTGGTAAAGTAGGAAGCCGTCTCCTTAACAGAAGCCTATCTCCAGAGAGGCTCTACCAGAAGGCTTACCTACTTTACTAGAAGACTTACCGCAAGGTTTTGCTAAAACCTGTATCAGTTGGCAAAAGAAAATTCCACCCACTCCAGCCTGTCTCAGCATTTCTGTCCCACCTAAGGGGGAAAATAAAAAGGGATACTCAACAGAGGAGAGGACCTCAATGAAACAGATTGTGAATGGACAGGATAAAGAGGGTTACTTGGAAGGAATTACAAAAAGCACAAGGAAACTTTGTGGGTTATGGTTATGTTTTCATCTTGATTGTAGTGTAGATGATTAGAATTTCATTTTAGTGATGATCCAGTTTCAGTCTTAAATTCAGGTCTTATTTCTCATGCTTTCATCCTTTAATCTTCTTCCTGCTCCTACATTTAATTTCACAGAATTTACTTGTGCTTTTTTGGGAATGGTGTTGAAAGAAGGTGGAATTAATTAATATGGGTCAAGACCTCTTTATGAAAGAGGTTACCCCTCAGCCAGCTGAAAATGCTGATATTTTGACTGGTCTTATCACTGGCTATTCCAGAGTTTTCTGTCATGCAGTATATTCAAGACTTTTCAGGGAGGCTACTGACTGAGAATCCCTTGCACAACCCCGGATGTCAGAGGTTTTGACACAGAGGGAGGGTGCCCCTTGAGCTTTCTAAGCTTGCTGTTTTGATAGAAGTAGAAGTTCCCATCAAAGTTAACACAAGCCCCATCTAGCTTCTAGAGTCTTCTCTAAATTTGCAGGAAATGGGAGTTCCCTTCGTGGCTCAGTGATTAACGAATCCGACTAAGAACCGTGAGGTTGCGGGTTCGATCCTTGGCCTTGCTCAGTGGGTTAAGGATCTGGCGTTGCCATTAGCTGTGGTGAAGGTCGCAGACGCGGCTCGGATCCAGCGTTGCTGTGGCTGTGGCTGTGGCGAAGGCCGGCGGCTACAGCTCCTGTTAGACCCCTAGCCTGGGAACCTCCATATGCCGCAGGTGCGGCTCTACATAAAGGAAAAAAGACAAAAATAAATAAATAAAAATAATAAATTTGCAGGAAACCTTCCAGTTTCTTTTGGATGTGAATCTTACTGCTTGTGTGGCAGGCAGGTGATTTGTCCTCTCTGTGCCTCGATCCTGACACCAAGTATAATTTAGAGCTGAAGAATGTTTCACTATTGTTTTAAACTGGGACCTCTCCCCAGAATAATCTAGTACTTCCCTGTTAGCTCTTAAAATGGGACATATCAGAAAGAAGGTATTTTGTGTGTGGTTTGTATAGCCCTGTTAAAAATAGAGAACATTAGAAATAGCTTTGCAAAATCAGCTCAGCATAGTATTGGAATTTTTAGTATTTCTAAGAAAGCTTTAAATATGTGAAGTATGTCAATATCATCTGTAGTTTCATAAGATTAAGTAGATCATTCTGGTGTGCACTAATGAGCTTAGAGGTGTAGAGCATGAGTTCTGAACTGGATCACCTGGAATTGATTTCTACTCCATTCCTTACTATGTGTCTCTAAGCAAATAAGTTAATTTCTCTATACTCAGTTGCTCCATTTCTATATAGTAGGTTTACTAATGATGCCTTCATCATAAATGGTCATTATGATGTAAATTTAATTTATGTGAAGTGCTTAGAAGAATGCCTAACACATAGAAAATAGTAAATACATAATAGCTTTTTGATACTAAAAATAGAACTAATGCAGTTGCATATTTTACTCATCACACAGAACATCCCAGCAGCGATCTGATAAGACCAATTGACAACACAATTTTTGAGAATTATGAAATAACTTGATAGTAGGTAGTGGTATTTATATACATGAAGCTTCACACACACAAAAAGTCTTAATTAAGCTTAAATACCCACTTTTTTCAGTTAAGTGTCCAAATGGACAGTTACTGTAGGTTGAAAGGACATTATGAATTATGGAGGTCTAAACATATCACTTATTACATGTTTTATATAATACGTAGTATTTATTATATATTACCAATATTACTAACACTCAGTTTACTCTTAGTACTTTTTCCTTGGATATCGTATCAAATATAACCTGTGAAAATCAAGATCTAAATATACATTTGAACCTGAGAGGAATAAACTTATATATGAGATAAACGGTTTAGTTTCCAATTGAGATTTTTTTTTTTAAGACTATTGTATAAAATACTTCCATGAGGCAGAGGTGGTCAAACCAGGTCAGTTCCTCACAGTTTATTATCCTGGAAAGGAATAATTGTGTCAAAATTTCATACTGATCACCTGAGGGTGAAAAAAAGAGAGAAGTAGCAATGTAATTTATTTTGGGGGGATGTTTGGGACACCCCAAATATATAACTATATAAAACTTGCAATTACCTTTTTTTTTTTGACTTTTTAGGGCTGCACCTGCAGCATATAGAAATATCCTGGCTAGAGGCTGTTGGCTTATGCTACAGCCACAGCATCACAGAATCCAAGCTGTGTCTACAACCTACACCACAGCTCATGGCAATGCTAGATCCTTAACCCACTAAGCTGGGCCAGGGATCGACCCCGCATCCTCATGGATACTAGTGGATTCCTAAGCTGCCAAGCCACAACAGTAATTCCACCAATTATCATTTTACATGATCCAAATTTTGGATTGTAAAAACACAGCCCACCCATTATTTTTACATTAAATACATATTCAGCCAGTCAGTCAATCAGTCAATCAATAGCATGCATACCCTTAATTGGTTAAATATTATTTCAGATTGTTGACATTCTAAAAATATTTCCTGAACAGTTAATTTACCTTTAAAAATGAAGATTAGAAAAAGCCTTTATTTTGATAACAGTGATAGAACAATATAAACTAAGACAAATTTGATTAGAATTGAAGGAAACTTTATTTTTAATCTCCCTAAGAAAAAAAATTCAGATTTTTTGGTTTTCAATAAATGTTGCAAGTTTGAATACATTCTAAAACAGAGACATCGATCAACTCCACACAGCATTAGCTTTTGTAATTCTGACTTGAGGCAGCTAACTCAATTATAGGAACAAAGCAAATAACCTAAGGCAATGAAAAAAAACAGTTATTTGGATAAAGGAAAGTGATTTCTCCCTTAGGATAAAGCAGCATCTTCTCAGCTTCAAACAGTTGCTGTGGGGGGCTGTTGAAATGTCAGAATGTGGAACATGTAAATCTTCACTTTTTCACAACAGACTGCAAACCCATCATTTCTCTGCTTATTTATTTATTTATTTATTTATTTATTTATTTATTTATTTATGTTTTGGCTGCACCTGCAACATTCAGAATCCTTTTCCTGGGCCAGGGATTGAACAGCATCACAGCAGTGACTGGAGCCACGGCATTGACAATGCCTAATCCTTAACCGCTAGGCCATCCAGGAACTCCTGTTTCTCTGCTTTTTAATGTTGGCAACAATTCTAGACAATTTTAGCTATGATATAGGACAAATAAAACATCTCTGCAGACCAAATTAAGCCAGCTGGCCACCAGTTGGTGAATTCACACCAACACGCATCATTCTGCAGGTTTGCTCACCACCTTCCCTCAGCTGAGAATGAGCTTTCTGCTCAGATCACTGCATGTGAATTTCCCACTGTCTGCATGAGCTCTTTCTCCTGAATTAAAGACGGAAATAATGCCTGCTTCCCCAATGTTTGTCGAATACTTCCTCAGTACTTGTCTACCACTCATATCACAAATCTTAAATATAATTATTTTCAATCTGTGTCTGATTCCAAGACCATAAAACCATGAATGGTTTCTTATGAATTTGATATGTATTCATTTAGTACAATGCCATTTACATAACAGTTTAAACACACAACGAATAAACAAACTCTAGCATTAGTATCTTCAAAATAAGCTAATGTATAGTGGTAGAATGGTGGGTGTCAAATGGAAACAATTTCTAACATTTTAAAATAATAATTGCATAATGGAAAAGA
This sequence comes from Catagonus wagneri, assembly GCA_004024745.2. Classification (NCBI taxonomy): domain Eukaryota; kingdom Metazoa; phylum Chordata; class Mammalia; order Artiodactyla; family Tayassuidae; genus Catagonus; species Catagonus wagneri. The sequence continues at coordinate 2,053,034 of PVHT020000142.1, forward strand.
GTTATCTGACTTCAACTGAATCCATGGGGACAGGATTTGAGGCAATGGGGATTATGTGAGCACACACAAATGGATAGGCTTATCCCATTTTAATAACTGGCAGTAACAGTTCCAAAAATAATCCTTAAGAATAACACAGTGAAATATGTTTAATGCCCCAAAGGATCAAAAAGAAATATTTTTCAAAATTAATGTTTGAAATAATAGAATCATCTTATATGATTTAATAGAAATGATATAGCTTTATCAAACTAGATAATAGGTATTTGAATAGCAGTCTAAAATGGCTCATTACCTTCTGTGAATTATTTGATATTGACCTTCACTTAGCCAGTGACACTGATTTATTTCTTGAGCTCTGAGTTATGGGAAAACCTTTACCGAACACACATCATACCTCTGTCCTTTTCCATTGTGCTATATTTCACACTTAACAGAAAGAACAAAGAAATCAAGGTGGAAGGGTACTAAAATCGCCTGCAAAGAAGGGATATAGACTGTGATTTTCAACAGTACTTTGATAATTACAAATTTATGAAATAAGACTAACAGCACCATAATAAATTCAGCAACCTATATGCAGGGTTCATTTATAGAAGCAAATACTTCCAAGACTCACAGGTAATGAAACCTTGACAAGCTCTAAATGTTTATGCAGCAAGCTCTTTAAATATCCATTTCAGACAAATTATGAAACCGGACAATGACAAAAATGTAATATTTAGAACAATAGTGTTTCCCTATTTTACATAGTTATATACTTTACAATAAAAATAAGTCACTTTCTTTCAGGTATTATCTCATTTGTTAAACACAACTCTGCTAAAGATAAAAGGGAAAAACCCTATATTAGTTAAGTTAGGTAGCTTGCTGAATATTAGCTGTTAACAAGCAGCGAAGGCAGGGCTAGGCTCTGCCCTGGTCTCCTGATCACATTTCTAGTGTTCTTTATACTATAGCTTTTAGCTTATCACAGATTTAGAGTACAATCATGGAACCTATTAATATATTTTTATAGCAAGAGTGGGAGATTATCTACTCTTTTTTTTAATTTAAAGTAAAATTTGCTAAAATTACCAAGGAGAAATTAAAGTTAATTTCTGTATAATAGGATCTAGATGGAGCATTTGTTGGTACTTTCTTGACATCTACTCTTTACTCTTCCCCAGTGGTTCCAGATTTTTATTCGATGAAGGTGTGCTTCTAGGGACACTGACTCTTCTCAGCTCCATTTTTAGAGCAAGTGTCCTAAGGTAAGCCAGTGAGCACTTACTTCCCTTTTTCCAGTGATTGGTTCTCGTTGAGGCATCTGAATTAAGCTTATCCAATCAGTGTGAAAGGAAGAGGTTTGCTCTGAATGATGATATAACTGAGGAATTGTGTAGTCCTGGAAGCCTGGGATCATCACAGGAACACAATTTAAAATAAAGCCAGTATCTTTTAAGGTAAATATGGAGAAAAAAGAGAACCCTTAGTGATACTACTGAGCCTTGTGTGACCTGCTTCAGTTACATGAGTCAGTACATTATTTAGGTGAATTTAAGTTAAGTTTTCAGTTGTTGCCAACTGAAATTTTTTTAAATTATTGATGAATTCATCAATTCTGAACTGAAAGTAGTTCCAGTCGTTCTCAGTAATCCGTTCATATGTGTAAAAGAAACCACTCTTAGGGATATGACCAAAATTTCTTAGGCTACTATAAGTGAATATACTGTGCCTGCTGACTTTTATCATGTACAGATTCCTTGATTTCTTGGAATTCTCTGGAAAGTCACATGAATGGCTAACACTCTGCAGAAGGAATCTTTGTTTACTTCTTAATTCACAGTCTAGTCTTAGTTCCCCCAACTAAATAATCTTGATCTCTTGTCTTTTTAAATAGGTAAGTCTTTTTTTCAGGAGTTTAGTTATCTTCATAAATTTAATCTGTCCTTAATGTATCCACATAATTCTCAAGTGGGCACTAAAACTGAATGAAATTTAAATTCTTGAGCCATGTTAAGTATTTTGGAACCATGTAAATTAAGAAAGTCTGTACATTTTCAAGAATACATCCTTCTAGTCATGAAACCTACTTTTCTAATATCATATTACCTGAAATGAAGCTTCACTGTATTTGTTTCATAGAACAATTCTCATTAATGGTTTTTGATTAAAAGAATAATGATCGGCCCTTAAATTGCAAGATGTAACAAATTCCTTGAGCATTTTTTCTTACTCTTTTAATTTATTATATCTCCCTCCCCCCACATTTTATAGAATGCATTGCTTAGTAGAAATTGAATAAGCATTTTAAAATGAATCACAAGTATTCTTAACAGTTATCAATTTCATTGTTATAGAATTAGCAAAGGAAGATTTTTGAGAAATAATTCATGAATTGAAAATAATTTGAGATATCAATTCATAATATATCAATGAGTACCTATCACTTTCCTTGACATGTGAAGCTGTTAGCATCAATAATAAACATTAACGATAGCCACCACTTATTGGGGACTTATGATGAGCCAGATACTGTTCTAAGTGCTTTACCTATCTCAACAATTCATTTACTTACAGCCCTATGAGATACACAATATAATTTGGACCATTTCTTAGATAAGAAAAATAAATGCCTTAAATTTCTGTACAGAATTATTTAAAACTCTTTATATAGGGTTACACAACCAGTGAGTAGTCATGCTAGGATTTGAATGCTGATAGTCCAACAAAGGCCATAAAATCTGGGAACATGTATACTTACTATAGGTAACACAGAAGGCTCCAAAAAGCGGATGTGAAATTCCTTAAAGAAGTACCTGCAAAATTCATTCTAAACTGTACTGACTACCTCCTCTCCATACCTATTCTCCATCAGTTTCTTAAGTCCAACACCACCTGCCTGCCTTGCTTTTCCCCCTGAAATGCGTCCGTATCATCTCTAGTTTTGCATGTTTCTGGTTGGTAATCTACCTTCTTAGGTCCTCATTTGTGGGGTTTTTCCTCTTTCTGAGACACACAAATGCATGGATTATCTAGTAATCTGATATATGAGAGCTCTGGTGGTCTGACATTCCCATATCCCTGCTTTGTAATTCTGGATTCTTGACAAGGAGTTTTTAAAGAGTAACACCACCAGTCACCTGAGTGACCCTCACATTCCAAACTACAGAACTTAGGTTAGCTCCAGTTTTCACGGCTTTTGGTTTACAGTGTTTGAAATTTACCACATGGCTGTTAACTATCTAGAAAAGTCCCAGAAAGTGGTAATTAAATATAGCCCTTCTTCCTCTTTCCAGAGCTAATCAGCACTTGGAATAAGGAAAGTGGAGATGGATATAAAACCGATGGTTATTGAGTGATTATTATGTAAAGGAATTAGGTGTTTTTCTCTTTGAACTATAGAATAGTCTGACCATCTTGGGATAACCTACAACATCAGCAAGAAGAACAGAGTTTATAGTTTTGCCTAGTTCTTCACAGGACTTCCCAAGTTTACCTCAATATTTTTAATTGAGGGTTTGGAATGGAGGGAGCTTGTAATCAAAGTATATGTCAAGTTTGTAATCAAAGTATATGTTAAGGCTTAAGTGGCAAAGAGATACCAGATTCAAATCAGAACCTTGGAAAACCAACTCCCTCCCCAAAGGATTAATGCTGTAACATATTTGTTATAGCAGCAATTTGAAAGGGAATAGAAGCCTTTAAGTTTATATTCTACTTATTTAAATATTTAATACAATTGTGCGTCTCTGCAATTTACAACAAATAGATTTTTAGTGGATTGTTTTTTAGCAATGTTCTTGCTGATTCTAATTGTATGACTGTGTTGCAATGTTATTCAGGTACTTGTCTTTAAATTCTGGAATGGCCTGAACAGGAGAACAAATGACCTGAGAGCAGAATTTAGTTTATTTGGCTGATCAAGGCTCTATATTTTTATGGCTATTGGAATTCCCTTGTCAATGTGTTTATCATATTGGCAATATGACATTAAAACTGTGCTTTTAATACCTAGAAAGTATATGATCATAAGTGTCTTTAAGTGGAAAGACTCTATTAAGGTTACCATTAAAATGACTATCAACTTTTAAAATGATTGATGTTTAGCTGATGCCTCATTACCTTATCTTAGAACTTCTAAAAATGTAAAATGACTAGATTCTTATTAACACTGCTATTTCCATGTGGAATGATACTCAGTCAGTCAAAAACTGATTGTGTGAACTAAACTACATCCATGGAGCCAACAGGCAAACTAGTAAGGAAAAAAAAAAAAAGGAAGTAAAGGAAGAAAAAAATTAACCAAAACAAACTTTTGGTTTAAAAACATCAGATAAGAAATTCTATTTGCTCAAATGTTTTCCTTGAGTTTGTAATTGCTATTATTAACATTATTTCAGAAAAAAAGTCAAGAAATTTTTTGCTTCCTACATAATTTCACCCACACTTCTTTGATTATATGCTCTAAAATAATAACCATAGCTGCCAGTAGAAGCTTAGGGATTTTATAAACATCAATCAATGTCACAGCTAGACATAGATGAATCAAAGAATACATCTGTAAATCCTGAAGTGCCTTTTCTATGACCCTAGTCAGCTATTTCATTAAGGAACATTTTAGATTAAAAATAAAATGCACTGCATCTTTATCAGGGCAGACAAGGCTTATAGACATGGGGAAAGGAAAGGGGAAGATTGGTTCATCAAATATTTTGTTTTGAAAGGGGTTTAGACATGTCGCTGATTTTGCTTCTTCACCTTCAGGATAAGCCATCACAGCCCTTGAGCTCTCACAGTTCTGGTAAACCGAGACAGAAAAATGTAGGAGTGTTTGTGCCTGCAGATTGGAAACAGGTGGAGCGATTTGCTCAAGTAATCTGCTAGTCTCCAGGCTCCTATTAATTCTCATGTGTTCTAATGCATGGTGTGAGGTGGAGGATTGGGGTTTCTGGGTTCTTCCACTCCAAAAGAAAAATTACTTAGGACAGGGGCCACAAGACAGGAGAGTACCCATACAAGCTATAAGCAGCTGTTTCAAATGAGGCAATCCAAAGAAGGTACAAGTGAGGACATTAGTGCTTTTAAATTATTTGTCCCTTTCACTCCAAATCCAAATCCCTAAAAGCATAGCCAGTTGTATCCTCAACTCACAACAGAAATGGAATAAGCAAAAGGACCCTTCAGTTCTCTGAAGTGGTTAAAGTGTGTTAAAGTTTCCTATATCTAGAGCTGAGGCACTGAACCCAGTCAGCATAGAAATCTCTTCTTGAAAATTACAAATACACCATATTTTCTGGCAGTAAAATACTTCCTGTGGACTCTCCAGATTATCTTAACTGTCCATCCTGAACTCCTGTCTATTTTGAAATCTATGAGCTCTGCATTGCTCCTACTAACTGCCTCAAGAAGGAAAACACATGAAGAGAACTGATAGCTTATCTCTAAGATGCTTTCTCAAAATTGTTAGTTTTAGGCTTTCAATAGTTGATTCTAGAAAGTAAGCCAGTGTCTCACTACAGGAAATTGTATACCTAGCCCACTGGTCTACAGTCTTAACACAGTGTGGACTTTCATACTCCACAAGGCCTTATGTGAAGTATTTTTAATATCATCTTTGCCTAAGACAGAAGTTACCATGGAGACACCATCATTTCCTGCTGGCAGTAATTGAAATGTGCAATGTCTCTTGGTAAAACTAGCAAATTCTTCTCATACATCCTATGTCCCCAATAAGTAAAATTATGTCACACAACTTGAGTCATCCAGGAGCAGTCAACTCAGGGATCTGGAAAGTGTAGAGTATATCCCTATTACCTTGACATTGATTCCTCTTTTTCTCTGGAGAAGTCAGCATCCTTCGGTAAATGAACTGAAGATCTCAAATTTACCTAGGGTAGTGTCGAATTAGATACATACCTCTGATACAGTTAATGTCTACTTAAGCTTTCATGAAGTGAAGTTTAAATATCAGGAAGAAAAGAAAAAAAATTATGAAACTAAATAAGGTGATTCAAAAATAATTGTTAGAATTGTTGTAAGCCATTCAAAGTAAGTAAAACAAATTCTGTATTAACAGATTTTAGAGTCTTTGGATTTAGTCTCCAAAGCCAAAATTCCATTTGAAAAGCCTCTAACTCACAATGAAAACTGTGATATTGATGGCTGGGTGAAGTATTTCATTCAAACTGATAATATTTGGAAGACCTTTATGAATTTTTTATAGCTCTGGGATTCCTATCATTTTATCTGCTATGAAATGCATAATCTCTTTAAACTGAAAAAGCCAAGTTAGGCAATTTTTGCAACTATATTTTTTTCTTCCTGTGAAAGGTATGAATTCAATCACTTTATCTAAACTATTTTAGAAACCTTTAAGATAGTCTTAAAATATAATCTAATTTATTGTCATGAAAAGAAGTCCTTATCCCTTCAGGTTATAAATACTTTTATATGTTGAATATCACCTTAATATTATACTAAGCTTCTTTTTCAACAGACTATAAGAATGAATAATTCAATTTAATATCTTTCATGAGAAGCAAGAAGATTTTAGACACAATTATACCACTACTGTGTCTGACCTCTCTCTCATCTTAGCAAGAAAATGGCTAATAATAGAATAAGCTCTTCACTGTGCTTATTGATCTTGCCTTGATTCCACAAATAGATTCTGACTGTGTTCCAGCATGAACAGTCTTGATAGAGATCCTACGCTATTAATTCATCAACAAAGCCTGTTCCATAATATTACTCTAAGACTCAGACCCAGGAGAGTTTTCTGGCAGCTAAAATTCCCTTATTGTTTGCCTTAGTGTGTGAATTAGCCCCACCCTTGTTTTTTTAATATCTGAACAATTTACCAACTGTTTTAGATTAATACCTGATATCAAATAGACGAAACAACTGTCCTTTGTATATTGGTGGTTTTTATTATTTAAAAAAAGAAGAAAATAAAAACAAGATTCTGGAAGTTCTCATTGTGGCTCAGTTGAAAATATCCGACTAGTATTCATGAGGATGCAGGTTCAATCCCTGGCCTCGGTTAGTGGGTTAAGGATCTGGCATTGCCTTGGACTGTGGTGTAGGTCACAGACATGGCTCAGATCCCACATTGCAGTGACTGTGGTGTAGACAGGAAGCTGCAACTCTGATTAGACCCCTGACCTGGGAAATTCCATTTACTGCAAGTGTGGCCCTAAAAAGAAAAAAAGAAAAGCAAACGACAAAAAAAAACAGATTCAGTATAAAAAACAAATTAAACTCTTGGGTAATTATTATCAGAAAGAACAATTTATTAATAAAACTAAAATTAAATAATGATTTTTGTAGGATTTATCAGAGTTTAACAATATTAAATTCCTCTTCTAACAGATTAACTTACTCTATCATTTTGAGATATTTGGCTGTAATTTATCCTAAAAGATCCACTGGGATACGTTCCTACCAAAAGTTAAAATTTGTTGTGGGGGAGGATTCAGATATCTATGGATGTTGATGAACAAAAAGGAGATCAAATATTTTAAAAACAAAAATTATGTCAAAATCAGCTCTTCCATGGTTTATGTTGCAATACATTGAAAAATTGCCCAAGGAACTTGGCAACAAAATACTCTCTTTTGAAAATAAAAATGGCCCTGCTCCCAAGTTCTGCTATAACTCAATTATCTTTATAAGATGGCCCTTTACCACTTGGTTCTAATACTTTATAATTACCTCTACCTACTTTCTATTATCAATATAACCTATTTAAAAATATTTTGATTATTTGAAATGTTGGTAACCCTCTAGTCCTTATGATACTAGATTATCACTTTTTAAGTTTTATTTTATTTTTTAGTGTGTTTAGGTATGTATGCATGTATGTATTTATTCACTTTGTCTCATGTTACTTATTGTAAGACTGTAACCTGCCCAGAGAACTTTGTCATGGATAGAAAAGAACATACTTGAGAAGCTTTCCTCAGCTTAACTGGTGAACGGTGATACCAGCACACACCCCCACCCCCCGTCGCCGCCCTGGGTCATACCTGCAGACACCTGCTGAATCCCAAGAGGATTTCCACAGTCTTGTGTTCCTTAGATGCAGATGTTTTTCCCTGAGTTCTGGGGCAGCTCCAGATTTGGTCTGAAGAGAAAGCTAAGTCTACCATCTTGTTAGCTCCTTGTCATTTGTATAATTTAGTATTGTGAATCAGTTACTTTAAATCCATTTTGAAACTAGTCATGGTCTAATTGTGTTTTCGTACAAATGACAAAAATTACATTTAATGTCTTTTTCCATTCTTTTCCTATTAGACCATTTTTGGATCCCCATGGGTACTGTAAGCCACCATTTTTATTCTCCTACCGTCTATCAGTGCCTAAATGAGAATAGCATCTCTAACTCTTCATCATGTAAGTTGATTGTTTACTAAAAACAACTATATTCCCTTTATTATGTCTATCCATTTTGCTCAGAGTAAAATATCTAATTTTAGCTTCAGGTCATCTCTAAGACAAAAGACCATAATGATAAAATTAAATTATGCCAAAATAAAATAGACTCCTCTCTAGGCTAATAGAGAAGGGAAGAGAAAAAGACTTATATATAAATTCAAACATTAATTAGAATTTATGTTCTTCAGATGTTTCCCTAGGTACTATCATAATATGAGAATACCCTAATTTTAGGAATATTTTGAAAATTTTCAATTTATATTATGTAATTAACATGATTTAAGTTATTTTGATTGAATTATCTAAAAAGTTATGTATTTGATTTATATTTATAAAAGGTGGTTGTTAAGACTGTTAATTCCTAATGAGCTTTCTTATTAGATGGATTTAAAGAATTTCTCATTTGCTTAGAGCATGTAGTAAAAGAACCCACAGATTGCTATATAACTTTTGAAAAAACCGTATGCTCAGATTGCTCTCCAACATCTTTTTAAAAATTAGTTATATGTATAGTAATCACCTTAAGTTCAGTCTAAAATAATCTATCAAACTGGTTTTGAAATAAGTGAAAATTTCCAAGGACATTTGGGTAAATTATTGCTAATAAAAGCACCAAATAGTCAAATCTTTTCAGCATAATATCTTATCACTACATCCCAAGTTTCTGTATTTCTGTTTTTTTTTTTTTAACATACTGTAGTCCTTCTGGTAATAATTTATACACTCTGTAATAGAAGAATTTTAATATTCAGTCAGGCATCTCTTTACTCAGGAAACATGTATTGAACTCCACTCTCTGCTAGGTAATATGCTAATCACAAAGAATTCTGAGACGATTGGGAAGGGGAAAAACATATTTGACTATATGTACAGTAAGAATTATGAAAGTATAATATATGGTTTGATTAATTATAGTATATATGTAAAGTATTACAAAATCCTTCAAATGTGCAATATAATATGAAAATGATACAGCAAATATCTATGTAGCCACTGTTCAGCCTTAACATAATTTAACATTCATGTATCTGTTTCATATTTTTAAAAAAATAAAGTATAGCAAGTAAAATTGAATCTGCACAACTCTCTTGGGTTCGCTCTACTTCTTTCTTTAATAGTAGCCACTGCCTTGAATTTCCGTTTTGTTATTGACATTCATCATTTTATACTTTTAATATATTTGATTCTAAAAGAATATATAGCTTTCATTTGTATATTTTCATTCTTTTGTATATGGGATTCAACCTCATGTATCTTTAGTTAATTCTTTTCCCATATCAATATTATGCATTTGAGATTTATCCACATGATATTAAGGCCAGGAGTTGCCGTCGTGGCTCAGTAGTTAACAAATCCGACTAGGAACCATGAGGTTGTGGGTTCGATCCCTGGCCTTGCTCAGTGTGTTAAGGATCTGGCGTTGCCGTGAGCTGTGGTGTAGGTTGCAGACGCAGCTCGGATCCCACGTTGCTGTGGCTGTGTCGAAGGCCGGCAGCTACCGCTTCTGTTAGACCCCTAACCAGCGAACCTCCGCATGCCGCGGATGCGGCCCTAGATAAGGCAAAAAAAGAAAAAAAAAAGGAAATTAATTCTAACAATTTCTAAATAAAATTTCTGATTTTGTGAACAATCTTATGTAGGTTTCCTCTCCTATTAGTGAGTGAAGGCATTTCTCTAGGGTATTTTCCTAGAAATTGAATTACTTAGTAGGGCATAAGGTAAATTTATTTTATAACCTTTCTAGTGTGGTTGCACCAATTCACTCTTCTATCCGCATTGTATAATAGTTTATATTTTGAATTTCCATCATTGCAAACTGTTGTATTTGTAGACTTTCTATTATTTGGCCAAACTGATAAGCATAAAACTGTAATTTGTTTTCATATGTGGAGAAATGAGTTCCTTTTCACAGATTTATAGCTTCCTGATTTTCCTCTTGTGTGTATATTTCCTATACATATTCACAGACTAATTTTCTATCAGGTCAGGTTTTCTTGTCACATTTTAAATATTGAAGGTCTCACCGATATCAGCTGAGGCAACCATAGTAATTTATAATATATCTTTTACAGTCCTTAATGGTTGTCAGGAGAACTGAATCAGCTAAAGTATATAAAAATTTATAAAACTTGGCACATGATACACAAACAGTAATAGTTGCTCCTGTCATTCTTATCATCATCATCAAGTTGTCGGTGGCATCAGCAGCAGCAGCAGCAGCTCACTCTCCTTCTTCTTCGTCTTCTTTGTCTTCTTCTTCTTCTTATTGTATAGCACATTACCATATGTGTGTTTCCAGCCTCCATATTTAGTCATGTTTTTCTTCCATTTATTAGATAACTGGTATATATTTTCTATTCTTTTAGTTTTATGTTTTCTATGTGATTTTAACATGTGTTTTGTACGAAGCATATCACAGAACTCTAGTTTTTCAAATCCATTTATATCTAGTTTTATAGGTAAGAGAATAGTTATTCTCAGGTTATTACTAGTATATGTAGGCTTAATTGTTTCACTTTATTTTATAATTTGATCATTTATCATTCTTTTAATTATGTTTTTTCTACTTTCTTGTCTGCTACTGAACTGATAAAAATTTTCAATATTTTCCTTTTCCGCTTGTAATGTTTGGAAGCCATTCTTTCAGTGGTTAATTTTATATTTATGACAAACATTATTATTATTATTATTTTGTCTTTTTAGGGCGGCAGCTGTGGCATGTGGAGGTTCCCAGGCTAGCGGTCCAATTGGAGCTGTAGCTGCCGGCCTACACCACAGCCACAACACAAGATCCGAGCCAGGTCTGTGACCTACACCACAGCTCATGGCAACGCCGGATCTTTAACCCACTGAGTGAGGCCAGGGATCGAACTCACAACCTCATGGTTCCTAGTCAGATTCATTAACCAGTGAGCCATGATGGGAACTCCAAAGACATACATTCTTCACCATAATTTTTTCTGTCAAGGCCTAAAGTTAATCAGTATTTTTTTTTCCTTCTGAACATTACCAAGAATTCAGCATGCTTTAATTACTCATCATGTAGCCCTTCAATCTTGATATTTTTGTCTATCCTCTTATTTGTATTTTATTAACATATAAAATTTTATTCTATTTTTGAATTGAAATAAATACTTTTTTTTTTTTGGTTTCTTTCTCACCCCTAGTCTCTGTTTCTTTTTATATAGTTGGCAGTTTCCTAATTGTCTCTAATTATCCCTGGAGCGCTTTAGTTCACAAAAAAACTAATAATTACATTCTTTATTTTCCTGCCTCATGGGGATATTGAGGTGATATTGCAGATTCCATCTTCAGGGTGGCACTCAGTTCAGTTTTGGGACTCAGAGCTGAACTCCCCATTCCACTTACCATCCCAACCCTGTGTCTCTAGCCCGCACTTTCCCAGGCAGAAGTGACTAACATGTTTTTTCAGCCTTATTTTTCAAGTAAAATATCTCCAGCCATTCCACACCTAAGCTGTAAGCATTGTGCCTGGATCTAATAACCTAACCTTCATGTCTTGTTGAAAAATTTAATACCCGTTATCCCAAAGAGGCCAAATCATGGATACTCTTCTGTCAGCTTACAGACCCAGACCCTTCAGCCTTGTGGCTTTGGCCTTACTAGCTCCTTTACTTTTCTGGTTCTATTACTGGTTCACAGAGGTGCCTATCTTATTTTTGAGACTATGTTTTTTGGATATGTTACTGTTTCATCTATCTTTGTTTTGGGATCTGGAGCAGAGAAAAAACATCAAACTAAGAACATCCCTGCCATTGTAGCATAAATCTTCTACTGGTTCATCTAAATCTGGATATGCTTAAAATCCGATTTTCTTACTAAGGGAAACAAAACCCCATTTCTTATACTTTAATTTACACAGCCATTCAGTATGAAACTGTGGGATTAAGCGGGGTTGGCAATTAGCTTGATCCAAAATTATAACCAACAGTTGTTAATTAGTTAATTGCATGGATGTTATAAAGGTTATGTTACTTTTATGAGAGAGCAGGACTTTTTCATATTATCTGAAATATAGTAATGAAATTTTATGATGGCTATGAATATGAATTTATATAAGGCAAAAATAATTCCTCTTGTTTCTATATCAAATTTTTCAAAAATCAAACAGTTTGGAAAATACACACTTGCTTTGTATTAACATATCATAGATATGTAGTTGTTCAAAAATTCCAGGGCATTTTAAGACATAGCAGTATTTGGATATAAAAAGAAATGAGTCTATGCTTTTCTCCCTATTTAAAGTATAATTGCTGCTTTGATCCTGTTAACAAACTTTAATTTTAGGTTAGGTCATATATTTACATTTATATTCTCTTATTTTCCAAATCAGATGTATTTTTTTCTAATGAACTTCCATTGTATGCTAACGCATTTATATTTATTCAACTTCCTTTAAAATATAGAGTTACTTTCATCACTTTTTTGAGACAGGTTTTTACTTGTTAATAGTGCACTGATTTTATTAGTTTTTGTATTTTTATAATTTCTATGCTATAATTTTATTAACCATGTCCATTTTTCTCACTATTACATTACATAATAAGCAGTGATTAATTAATTTAAGTATATATATGTACTGCTGTTAAAGTCAGAAGTGATTAAACTGATACTTTGTATGTTTCACACTGTATTCAGAACACTTTTACATACATTACCTCATTGAATTCTCAGAACAGCAATACAAGAGAGGCAAAGTCTAAGTTTTCCTCTCCCTGAAGTTTATAAATCAAAGTACAGTACACTCAGAGTTATCTGTCTACCCATCCACAGCAACAATGGAAAATAACATCCAGATAGTTTGGTTAAAAACTGTTTCCACTTTGGAAGTTGCAAAAGTATTTATGCAAAAGACAAGTGACAGAGTTGCCACTATGGAACAGCAAGTTAAGAATCAGTAGCTCCGGTCACTGTGAAGGCTTGGGTTCCACCCCTGGCCAAGTGCAGTGGGTTAAAGGATCTGGCGTAGGTCACAACTGCAGCTCAGATTCAATATCTGGCCCAGGGAACTTCCATATGACACAGATGCAGCCCCCCACCCCCCCAAAAAAGACAAATGACATTAAGTAGTAAGATAAATTCCCAATTGAAATAAAGATCATTAATTAATTCCTTTTTTCAGATTTTAATTTTAATGAAACTTTAAGTACATGGATAACCATTCTTTCCCTCCCTGACGAAGTTTTCTGGCCCAGTCAGTTCTTGGCCAGATGTGATCCAGGCAGTATCTACTTTCCAATGGGGCCTCTTGGTGGGAGTCTCCAAAGACTCAAGCAGAACTGTTCCCAGCAAGGGTTCAGTTATTAAAACAAAAGCTGAGTTATGAAAAAATTATAACTATTTGGAAATTCAAAAAATAACTATTATGTTTGGAGGAAGAGCATATTTATGTAGCTCTCTACTGAGAACACTGAGAATTAATTTTAGATAAGAAAATCGATGGATTTTCCAAATATTTTTGAAAGAGGAGAAGTTACATAGATAGAAACTGAGATTAATTTACATGAGTTGGTTTAGCAGTAGTAAGGACATTGGTCAGATTGTATATCATATATATAATCATATATGTAGAGATCATACTATAATATTAGACTTTGGGTAAAGTCAAATAGACATATCTTTGAAATCTAGGATGAATATATATGTATGTAATAATATGGGTATTCATCATACTGAGAAAAATATGTCTCGTTTACATCTCATACACATCTCATACATATTTTTTTGAGTGGATGATGCTTACAAAAACAAAAATAGGAGGCCAAAGAGCTGGCCATTGCCCACATTAGACAACTGTATGTGAAAAATAAGGGTCAGTTTAAAGTTGAAACTTTATCATGCAGTAAGAATATTTTCAGTCTGTCCTTCATAATATCATTAATTAGTTCTTAGATTTATGTAATACATATTTTAAAAAAATTAGCTTTCTATACATTTTGAGGCAATATAAAATGAGTTAAATAACAAGTACTTGTGAGTATTTCTATCTATAATTATTCAAGATTGACCATGTTTTTGCAGCCTCTCTTTCCTTTTTCATTTATGGACTCATACTTAATCTTAAAAGTCATCTATATATTACTCAGTCTTTATTGTTTTCTATTTTCATTATTATGTAAATTAAACAAAAAAAAGGGTCAGGTATTAAGACGTATTAAGTGCAGTATGCCTGAGGACACAATATTGAACACAGCCTCTGCTATTACTTTTTAAATAAATACTAAAATAACAATGCTACTTTGGTAGGTCAATGGAGGAAATTTTCTAATAGGCTTACTGTAAAATAACAGATAATTATAATGACCTCATAAGATTTCTGTGGAAGAAAACTAATAAACTTTGAAAACTCTATTCAAATAAGTTTTTCAAGACTATATTATGTTGAGGATTACTATCCAAAACTATAAAAAAATGAATATGATTTTTTGACAAAATTATATCTAACAATGAGAAAAATAGATAATCTAACTATACATTATTTGGCTTTTCAAATGATGACCTGCTCACTTGACAAAAAATGCTCAGACTGCATTCATTCTAAGAGGCTGGGCATAAACAGATTTAGTGTCAGAGTCTGCATCAACAAAACAACTGCAATAATTATCATTATTTCACATCATCATTACAGTTAAGACAATATGAAGAATTAAACATTAAAAATACCAGACGTTTAGAACACCGGAAGTTCTATGACTCAAAATGTTCTATTGGCCTTAAAAAATGTAATTAGCATGTCTCATTTCGACTTCAGGAGCTTTGTCAACATCTTATTTTGTCCATTAAATTGTAGGAGTAAGAAAGAGAAGATGATTAATCAAATTGTTGTCATGAATATGTATGTATAGGTGACAAATGTATGTGCAGGTAAGATTTAGATGACAAATGTGCAAAAAACCCTAAAGCAGTATTGAATATTTTACACCTTTAAAAATTCAAACAACAACCTTTAAAATGATAGTACCCATATGGTTTTTAGAGGATGTAAACTAAAGCTTTAAAATTTAGTTAAGTTAGTACTCACAAAACAAAGCTATAGTTATCAGAGGTGATTATATTAAATATATAGGTAGAAAACTCACACAATGTGTTAAATAAAGACTATGATAATGCCTTAAATTTCTCACATTTCATTTTCTTTAAGTTTTTGTTTTAGATAATAACCCTGATCCTGAAATTAAAAATTCTTGTTTTAATTATTTTGAGTATCTCCATCTTGTGAAATCTGTCATCCATTCCTCTTTACTGCCTTTAATGGTCTGGGACATAACCACTATGTCCCTTTTTCAGTTATACCCAGGCATACTGTCAATAAAATATAAGCAGCTGATCATTAGCCAACTCTAAAATTTTTCCTGCACTTCTCCCTTACTGCAATCCAACAGTGACACTTTTTTTTGTTGTTGTTGTTCTTGTTTGGCCCTAGATAAGGGAAAAAGACAAAAAAAAAAAAAAGAAAGAAACACATACATATTGGTGGATGCATGTATATGTATGATTATGTTTGTTGAAAGAAGTTTACTAAAACTTTGCAGATTGAGAATGTTTCAAGGCTCAGTCCATTACCTTCATCAAATAACCCAGCATTTCTTCATGGATTATGACATGCAGTTGAAAAGTAATGACTTAATAATCTTTTGATGCTTAGATCCCAAATTTGCAAATGTGCACTGGGACAAGATTTCTGTTCTGCTAAGGTTGAAATGCACCTCTCAATTCTGGAAATGAGTAACATTTGAAAGGCTTTGGCAGGTACTCTGGCAGCAAGGACTGTTTGGCAAAAACAGCTATGATAGCAGAAACCCCACTGAGTCTCAGAGGTCTGAGGCGAAAAGATGCAGCAGAGACCACAGTCTCCAAGGGGAACCATAATGTGTTCCATTAGCCAAATTGCTGTCTCTCTGCTTGCAGGTAACCGGCCTTAAAGGCACCAAAATCCATTGCTAAAAGAGTGAAAAGTGAGTGACCTGGATTAACAACACTGAAGAAGAAAGTAATTCTCAGTCATGACTGACCATCAGAATTGTATTCAAAATAAAGCCCCCAGGCTCCATCTCCAGAGAGTCTGCTTCATTAAGGTTTAGGAAACTAGAAACAAACCATATGAGGGCTTGTAGGGCAAGATAATTTGGATTTTACTCTGAGAGCAAGGGGAAGCTATTTCAAACAATTGAAGCAAAGAAGAAATATAATTTCATTTATATTTTCAAAGTGACATTCTAGCTGTTTTGTAGAGAAGAATTTATGATAGAAGAGACCAATATAAAGGCTATTACTGGAGTCTAGGAGAGATTATTGTGGCTGGGACTAGAATAGTGTCAGCAATGCAGAAATTTGTCAATGGTTTTCAAGTAAATTTGACTAGAAAAGGCAGTATTCCCCGATAGATTGAAATGAGGGGATTAGAAAATGAAGCAATGATGGATAACTCCTAAATTTAAAACAATTAACCTACATTCAAATATGATGAATAACCCATACTATCATTGTCCCTATTAAAATTATGAATAAAGCAGTCAAGCCCCAATGTCATGGAGCTTTACAGGTCATCCTGGCTCTGAGAACAGTGAAGATCCCTTTTAAATCCTGAAAACTGAGTTAATTTTTAGTTACAAGGAGTACTACTAATGCCATATAATTTTGGGAATACTACATAATTACTTACTTCCAGTAATATAATGGCTCTGTAAGAAATGTCCACTACGAGGATATAATACTTGTTCACCTCAAATTTACTGAGCATGGTATATATACTTACTAAAATACATATTACCTTTAAAAGATACAAACAATACTTATTACTTTAGAAAAACCCCAGCAAACATCTATAGTCTCTTTCTTTACTGCAGTATTTCCTAAGGTGTTGTCTGCAATATGTTAATGAATTTCACAAACAAGATTGATTATCAAATAAGTTCTGAAAAATAATGTTTCTCTACTATGGAACTTTTTAGTGTTTTTCTCTGTTAGTATGCATGGGTCTCTTGAAGAGGTATGTAACATTTCCTAAACTCATTTTAAATTATGACTTTTGGACCTCCCTAGTGGCTCGGTGGGTTAAGGATCCAGCATGTCACTGCTGTGGCTCAGTCACTGCTGTGACATAAGTTCAGTCATGGGAGTGGAAAAAAAATAAATTAATTTAAAAAATAAAGTTATTACTTTTGAAATGCATATCATTCTTTAATGCCGGAAAGGTTAGGTACTTTTGTGAAGCAGATAAAGTCAAAAGGAGATGGGCATTGTTGCTTAATGCTGAGATAAGTTTTGTAGTCACTATCAATCTCCTTGATTCTTGTCCATTTAGGGCCAGTCTTATCTCCAGGAGCTAAAACCTTAACATTGTATTTCTCTTTGGTCCCCAGAATCGTTTGGGCTCTCTCTTCCATCTAAAAGGGGATATGAAACAACCAGGGATGTGGTCCTGCCTTGGAAACACCCTGGACTGAAAAGACCTGGCATGAGAGGCTCCTGGTTTTGGAGAAAATTACCTGACTTCTTGTTCTAGTTTTTATTCTCATTTGCTTGTTTTCTGTCAACCAAACTGACTTTTCTCATCACAGGACAGGATTAATGGATATGAAGTCATTTATCTTCCTCAACTTGGGCCTGCCTTCAGTGAAGCCAGGGAGACCCTCTTTAGATCCTTCTACAGGCCTTCTAAAACTGTTTTGATCTCTAATCAAAATAATAATGATAACGTTTATCTGCTAGGCTCCCAGATCTGTGTATACATTTCCTCAGATGTCTCAAAAGGCAATAGGAAATAAATTAAGGATATTTTATCAGTGGTCCAGGTCATCTACCTCCCTCATCTCCACCAATTTTCACACCAATTCCTAGAAAGTAGTTCTTAGTGAATCAGTCTCCTCTTGTCTTTTTATTTCTTTTTACCTGCACCATCCTCATGGACACCAAATTTCAAAGTCTTAGACATTTCCTTCCTCATTCCCAACATCTAATTTGATGTCATTTCTTTTTAAAATTTCTTTGACTTTCTTAGTTTAGGTATGCTGTCCCTTCTGTGATTAATCTCTTGTTTGATAGTGGTCTACACATTTTCACTAGATAGCTCACTGAGGGAAAGGAATGAGTTGTTTACTCTTGGTGTTCCCAGAAACCCACGTAGGAGTAAATGCATGTTGACAAAGAAATACAGGAACAAATGTGCAAATAAGTGAATGAATTAATTAGCATATGAAAGAAGTCAGATTTATCTTCATAATACTTTTCCGAGCCATTCTTAATGGTATTATTCTTTTACCTCAACTATTGCCATAATCTTCTGTAATGACTATATTGTTCTTAGTCTCCCTCGTCTCAATCTGTTATATCCTCTGCTGTCTGACCTATCATTGTGTATCATCTGCCTGATTATTTCATCTTTCAATTTAAAAACTCTCAGTGACTTCCCAGTGATATAATCTGTGGTAAGATCCAAACAGAAACAAACACACTTCAACTTCTCTCTCTTATTATGAGGATACTCATTACCTGGAATGGGACGAATTATTCTCTATTTCATAGTATCTCTGGCACTGCATAAGTTTACTCTCTTCTTGAAACTATTTTTTCTGCCTGAGCCCCATTTTAATTTTCTGGTTATGCCCACCATGGCCCCTTCAGATTCTTCCCCTAATCATGACATAATCTCCACCACCCACAAATTTATTCTCACTGTATTTCTTATTTCAAACTCAATGACTTACCTTGGTTATTTGCACAAAATATCTGTTCTCTGAGAGGATGACAGGGAGGCAGGACTTTATGATTAAGAAACACAACCCATAAGAACTACCCTTTTAAGAGCTGTAGACAAAGCAGATGATCTGAAAATGGGATACAGAATGAAAAGCACTGGTGCTGGATCTACTCTGCATGGCTAGCTGTCACAAGCTGTGTGTCCTTGGGAAAGTTTTTCAATCTCTTGTTAAATTAATTTCCTTATTTACGTACTGGTGATTCTAATAATACCAACTCAGATGTGAGGACAATCTGGCTGAAACATCAGTCACCTCATTGATCACCAGGTTTGACTTGGCTTATCTCGCAAAGCAGATGTCTCCACTGCTCCATGTGTATCTGCCTTGAACCTGCACAGTCAGTGGAAGAGGACAATCTTCCTAGCAGAGGAGGACGCTTGTATGGTCACATATATACCAGTGGCTGCTCTCTCTTGCTAGAACCTCCAAACAAGCTCTCTGATAGGACTAACCTAATATGATTTTATAAGCACTAAAAAGGACTATATGTGCATGAGGCACATGGAATAATACCTGACCCCTAATAAGCACTATAAAGTGTTAAAAGGTTAATTTTTATCTAACTCCATCAACACCCAGTTTAAATGAAACTTCCAGTCCAAACTCATCTAAAGACCCTAGAAAAACTGAAACACAGAGTTAATCATTCTCCTCTGAAATTGTCTGCTCTCTATTATACTGGATGGTTCAGGCTCTCTCACTCATATTGTTTGAACATCCCACTTGGGGATAACGCATATCAAATCTCTGCTTAATTTAACTCTATTTAAAAGGAAATCTAAGTTTTGAATTATGATTTTTGGCAAACATAATATTTTCACATTTCTCAGGAGATATAGTTTTAAAGAATATGATTAGATCTTTGTGATTTTTTCCCCTAGCTTGCAAATTGCTCACCTGAAAATAGGAATTCAACACCTCATCAGGTCCATTGAGCTCACTCTGTGCCAATCTGAGGTATTCTCCCTTATTTATTAGACAAAGATTGAGTTAATGTGCATAATTAATACTGGCAAAGTCTGATATTCCAGCTCATCAGGTTCCTACTGTGAATAATTATTTAATGGAAGACTGGCAGTTGTTTAAACTAGATGAGTAATTGGAATAAAATTCCCTACTTACTAGTTAAAAGGATCAATTACTTGAACATTCAGTTAAAGAGAGTATTACTTCTAATGTAGTTGTTGAAGTTGTGCAAATGTTTATCATTCTTTATGTGTAATAGTATTCAAGTCTTTTTTGTCTCAGGAAATATTTGTTTATGACAAATGCTTATCTCCCAATGCCATTCCATTTTTAGAAATGGGTAATTAAATGGTGAGGATGTATTAAAGATTTAAAAATGAAAACTATCCTAATAGATCGAAGGACTCTTTATTGAATAAATAACCTTATTTAGGCTTAGTAGTGGCCAATGTATAGATTTTGACCACTACCTCTATTAGAATCACAGTATATTTTTGGCATAGCTTAAAAAAATTATCCTTTTTTTTGAAGAGCCAAATATTGTGAAGGTGTTTCATTGTCCAGTGATCCACGAGACTTTTATCTCTCTCAGATATAGAATCCCAACTAATCGTCACATCTAATTCAAAACCACATCGGTTGATTTTTCAAATGAATTCTTATATGACAGAAAAGAGAATGAATAGGAATCTTAAAAGGTAACAATAATAGTGGCCAAGAGAAAATTCCCATCTAGTACAGGATATTGGTTCTTTAAAAATGAAAATGCAAAAGCTTATCAGCTTGATTAGGTCCCATTGGTTTGTCTTTGCTTTTATTTCTGTTGCTTTGGGAGACTGACCTGAGAAAACATTTGTAAGGTTGATGTCAGAGAATGTTTTGCCAGTGTTTTCTTCCAGGAGTTTAATGGTGTTTTGTCTTATATTTGTCTTTAAGCCATTTTGAGTTTATTTTTGTGTGTGGTGTGAGAGTGTGTTCTAGTTTCATTGATTTGCATGCAGCTGTCCAGTTTTCCCAGCAATACTTACTGAAAAGACTGTCTTTTTCCCATTTTATGTTCTTGCCTCCTTTGTCAAAGATCAATTGACTATTGGTGTCTGGGTTTATTCCTGGGTTGCTAAATGTTTAACAGTTAGCTTTCTGATTATAGTTCCAGCATGAATGTCTGTTGATATGTTTATTTATATTAAGTAAAATGTAAGTAAAATAAAGTATACCAGAACTTCAGGTTTTTATCAGTGATATGAAGTACAATTTTATTTAATTAGGCAATACCTTTTGAATAGTAGGTTTCTTCCTTTTTAAAAATTCTATTCACATGAAAAATCTACGAAAACTCTACCTGTTTGAGACTTTATTATTAACATTTTACCCCATTATATGTAATTTGAAAATGTATTCAAATGTGTTAAGTTCATCAAGATATTTCTAGTGACTGTAGAGATCTAGTTCACACATGTATTAAGATGATGATTTGATTTTTATCTTTCACTAAATAAATTTAAAGAATATAAATGATGTGATATTATAGAGATAGGATTTTATACATTATGTACAAATACAAGATCTTTTTTCAGTAATTTGACACTTTGTTAAAATTTGTTTTATTACGTAGTAGGAAAACACTATAAGTCACTAAAGTGTGATTCTGGATCCCTTTCTGAGAGTTTCTAATCAACTTAGAGATATACATACAATATTTTAAGTGTCTGAGAATTCAATAATCCTAGAGTTAAAAAATGCACATGAACACATATATGTGCTCAATTCCCATCTAAGGCAAACATTTATTTATTTTGCTGAAAAGCAAAGACATGCTAAGTTCTTCTTCCGTGGGCCAAATAGATTAATACTTCACATGGATGAAAAGCACAGCGTGAATAACTAATACTATTTAAAACTTCCTATCTTTTTTCCAGAAAATTGAGCCAAAGTACCTAATAAGTCCAATGTGTTTAAATGGGATAAACATGATGTAATTATTTGCTTTCTTTCTTTTTAAAGCTTGCATTGGTGGAAGATGTGACTCATTAGAAGTTGTGATACATCCTGCCAATAAAATCTAGCAGATTGCACATTGGAAGCAGGTAATTAAGGTAATATATAAGACAAACAAACTCACAAGTCCTATTTTAAGCTTCTAATCAATCAGACACTAAAGAGAAATATTTGAAGCTAAATGATATTTTCAGCATATACACTAGCTGCTATTTTTTAAAAGGCAAAATTAGTTCATTATTTTAGCACATGAACACCTTAAATGTTAAAGCACAAAGGACATTTCCCCCTAACTTATAGAAGAAGGGTCACAAATATAACTATGCCTTCTGTTGGCTACCTCAATCTGTATCTTTCAATATCTTGATTTTTATTGTTGGTTTTGAGAGTTATTCCCTATCCATCAAAATTTTCATTTTGGACTTAATTTAAAAGTATTTGCTGTTGCTTAAGACCAAACTTCTTGCCAATACACATTTATAAGATGATGAGACTAAAAATGTGTGACCATCATAAGGAAGATAATGATAAAATACACTGTATCAAAATAAAATGTAACACATATCAGGAATAGAAGAGTAGTATAAATAAAGGGAGAAAGATGAGAAAAATAGCCTTATAAAATATCCTTGCACATAATAAACTAAGCAAGATTGTTAACTGTTTAATGATCAATCCGGAAAGATTTTCCAGAATAAGTACAATATTGTTAGATACCATTTAAGGGGAGAGAAGCAAGAGATGGGGGTTGGGAGGGGAGTCAGATATTTTGGTAGGCATTGAAGGAAAATAATTTCAGTCTGTGGCATTACTTTGAGAGGGGAAAAAACTCGAAGATTGGAATAAAGAAAAACTGACATTAAGTTTCCAGGAAATAAGTTCAGAAATTTGGATTTTAAAATAGAAAGATAAGGAGAAGAAACACATCTCCCTTAATAGGAGGGTTTTGATGTATGGCATAAGGACTGGGGACTTGATCTATAGTGGAATGGGAATACAGAGATAAACTTCCAGGGGCTCAAAGTGGGTGTGATATGTTCAAAATATCCTGTACTAAAACACCTTTGATGATAGAAATGAGGGTAGATTGTCAGTGGATGAGAAGAAGAGTATTGAAAGAATATCTTGTGAAGTGACAGTTCCAAAAGTATTTCTAGAAGGAATGACATCTAGGACGGTACTGAAGTAACATAGGAAGGGAGTCTTGGGGGAACTATATGAAGAAGCAGCAGGATCTTTCAACCCAATATATATATATATATATATATATGACAGTCAAAAGAGAGATGCACTAGATGTACTGAAAACCACTTTACGTCCTCACTTGAGCTGTCTACAAAATGACACCTTTTCATCCAGTTAGATGGATGTTATACAAGTAGGAAAAAGTTTTTATAAAGTATATGTATATATACACGCACATATATATATATGTGGGAAATCTGTCTTCATCATGTGTAGCTGAAGTTGACAATAGGTCACACAATCAAATTTGAAGTACACACAGATGCTATGTAAAACTGAATACAAAACATGAGTGTGAAGTGGAAGGAGTGGACCCCATCCTCTGTCCACTGCATTAGACAGTCTTTCTTTTCATATAGAAATAAGAGAAAATAATAATCACAAAGTAGAAATCAGTAAAGCCTCATTAGGCTGGTCATTAGAAGAATAAAGGCATTATTGTTATTACTACTAAAACCTATTAGTTCAGTTTGAAAGCTGAAGAAAGTATTTACTTCCTTTTGTTTTTAGTGATATAACTCTGTCAAGTCCTAGTATTTTATTTTTAATATATGAAATCCCTGACAGAAGTTCACTGTGTCTCCTGATTATTGTATCTTGCTATTTTGTACACAGACAGCCTTGGATAATATTCTCAGAAGCATTTACTGTTCTCAGTGATCAAAATTTTAGCAAAGCTTTAACAAAATAAGGGGAAAATTGCATTATATTATAGTAAGAAGCCTTTACTCTTAGTTAAAATATACAAGCAGATGAGATGAGGGTACTGTCTTCAAAGATTAAAATGAATCTTTATAACAAAATGTGTAGCTTTTCATCTGCATTTTTGTATATAACTGAATAGAAAAATCCACATTTGGGAGTGTATAGAATAAAATATAAAGGAAAATGTCAGCATAGCATAAAAGAACCTAAAAGGGAGATATTTTGTATTGCTGTGTCAGTGAGGTTCTCTATCGAAATATTGCATTAAGCTGTGATCTGAAGAGTGATTAGGATCTGGCTGAGTAAACAGTGGCCAAAAGAACATTTGCAATAGAAAAGTATATGTGTAAAAACTTCAAAGAAAAAATGGCTGGAAGCCAAATGAAAATTTAGAGGAGGTTAGAATGTAACAAGTAAAGAGGAAAAGTGGCTTGAGGTGAGTAGTTAAGGGTCAGGCTTTTAACACCATCTTAAGGATTTGAATCATATGCTAACTATAATAAGTTATTAAAAAGTATAAAGCAGAGGTTTCATACAAAAAATGATAAGAAAGTAAAAAGAAAATCAGGGACACCAAGAAACATACTGCTGTGATAGAAGAGAGATAATTACAGTTTGAATTGATTAGAAGTAAAGTAAAAGAAGTGGATGGATTAAAGTAAAAGGATTTCATGGGAGATTTCAAGTCAGAGAGAAGGTGAAATAACATAGGATAATACCAAGATTTCTGGAGCAAGCAACTAAGTAGGGCAGGGGTGATGGTAGTAAGTGGATTTCAGAAAATTTAAGATGTCTGGAAACATGTGAGTGTTGGATATATGGGGCAGAAAAATTAAATATATATAAATGTACTAAAGAAACACATTTGGGATCAAGCATATGAAAGGCTTTGGAAGCTTATCATAATGGATAAGAGTGAGGAGTAAAAACAAAGATAAGGATGCCTAAAACTGAGCCCTGGCATCATAGGAGAGTTATTAAGAAAGGTCAGACCTACAGGAGGAAAACCAGGAGAATGTGCTACCAAACTTCTTTTCATAACCAAATAGAATGTTTCTAGAATAGATTCTTAGGCCACAAGGAAAAATCTCAATAAATAATAAAATTTAGAGCATGTTTTTAAGAAATTGATATATAAATATCAAAACCTCAAAAACATGATCCAAAAAAAAAGCTGTACTTTTATTTAAATTTAAAACTTCTGTTCAGTGGAAGACAGTGTTCAGAGAAGGAAACAAAACACAGCTTGATTAGGGGTAGATATTTGCAAAACACATAGGCCTATGTTAGGTTACAGAACAACAGAAACTCTCATTCTTTGCTGGTGGGAATGCAAAATGATATAGCCACTTTCAGGGACAGTTTTTCAGTTTCTTACAAAACCAGACATAATCTTACCGTATAATCTATTAATTGTGCTCCTAGGCATTTACCAAACTGATTTTAAAATTTATGTCCACACAGATCTCCACATGAATGTTTGTAGCAGCTTTATTCATAATTGTCAAAAACAGGAAGCAACCAAAATGTCCTTCAATAGGTGAGTTGATAAATAAATTGTGGTTTATCTGTACAACGGAGGGCTAATCAGTGATAAAGAAAAAAGAGATAGCAAGTCAGAAAAATACATGGATGAATCTTAAATGAATACTGCTGAGTTAAGGAAGCCAAAGTTAACCTGATGCCAAACAAATAATGTTCTGGAAAAGACAAAACTATGGAAACATTGAAGGTACCAGTCGTTTCAGAAGATCAGGTGTCAAGAAAAGGAAGTTAATAGATGAAGTACAGGTTTGGTTTTTTTTTAAGGACAATAAAGCTATTCTGTATGATATTTTAACTGTGGGTATATGATACTACCCATTTTCCAAAATCCTTATAACTCTTGTACAGAGTGAATTTTTATCCAAATCTTAAAAAAAAATTATTTAGCAGCTTGGGAAATCCTATGATGGAATGTAGAACATAGCAAAACTATCTAATGGTATTAAAATACATGAAAGAACTTCACTAAAAGAAGTGGAGATAAAAAGCAATAAGTAATTTTTTGTTTAAATGAGTGGAATCTGTAAGACTAAAGGTGAAAGAAACTGGAAATAAACATTATTTTATCATTCTATAAAATATCCAACTACTGCTCTTCAGAAGTGTCAAAGCCTTCAAAAACTAGGGAAGTATGAAAAATTGTCATATCCAAGTGGTATCTAAGGAGACATGACAACTAAATGTAATTGGTATCCTTGATGGGATTCTGAAACAGAAAAAGGACATATGTTCAAAACTAAGAAAATCTAAGAGGTTCCCATTGTGGTTCAGCAGTCACAAACCTGACTAGTATCCATGAGGATGCGGGTTCGATCCCTGGCCTCGCTCAGTTGGTTAAGGATCCAGCGTTGCTGTGAGTTGTGGTATAGGTCTCAGACGCACCTTGAATCCTAAGTTGCTATGGCTGTGGCATAGGCCCGCAGCTGTAGCTCTGATTTGACACCTAGCCAGGGAACTTCCATATGCTGCAGGTGTGGCCCTAAAAAGCAAAAAAAAAAAAAAAAAAAAAAAAAAAAAAAAAAAAAAAAATAGTAAATCTAAATGTGTAGACTCTAGTTAATAATAAGGTATCAATAGCATTAATTGCAACAAATGTAACATATGTTAACAAGTGCAAAAAAATGTAGGATATGGGAAATCTCCATACTAGATAACATCACACCCGTTCTGTAAGTCAAAAACTGTTCTAAAATATAAAGTTTATTGGAAATGGTACTTAAAAGAAGAAATTACTCTGAAGGTAAAAATTTTATCCTCAAAATTTGGGAGGAAAAAGTATGTATTTTAGAAAAGATATTCAACTGTGTACATAATATTAAAGTGTGTAAAACTTAAATACAGCCTAAAGCTAATTCTGTTTGATGCAAATTCTTTCATCTTCCAAATATGTTAAATATATATTTTTTTGAAGAGATGGGTCAGCTACTTCTGCTTCTTAAATGGGTTATTTCCAAACACTATTCCTTTTTAGTTTTCTTCTGCTGCTGGTTGTCCATGTCTTTTTAATGAAGATTTTGTTTGTTATTGCTTTTATCGATCCTATTATTTTTCAAAACAATGTGCCTCTTTATTACGGTTTCCAAATAATAAATCAGGAAAAAATTACCATTTTACTAAGAAAATGCCATCACCCAATGCATTCACTTTATTTCATTACTTACATATTTTTTTACCTGAGTTCAAAGTAATTTATTGTTTGCTTTTAAGAAATAATTCTACAGGTTTCACTTACTGGTATATTGTCTTAACAGATGCATATATATGACAGATTCTCTCATTCATGAAAACATAAGAAAATGCATTTGTTTTGAGCCCTTAGGTTTAAAATGGTACCTTAAATGACGTAAAGAGCAAAAGATGAGGCAAAAAAGAAAAAAAAACCTGTCTTCATGTTTAAATATTATTGCTCATTTTAGGTATACATAATTAAAAATCGAACTATAATTTTCCAAGATGAATAATTGGATAAAGGTAAGGATATCTTACTAGCTGATTATTTGAATTGCATCAATCATATCTTTTCTCTTGTTCACCATGTGAAGTTCTATACCAGAATAAAAACATGGTAATTAAATGAACCTTGGTGAAAACCAAGCCTCTAACAGTTTAAGACAATGTGAACTGGTGTGTGAAAGGCAATGTTTCATTATATTTTCATCTCTCTGAGAATATGAATTAGAGATGTGGGAAATCAATAGATTATTGAAATTGCTAAGACCGTTTTAGGTCATCTTTCACAAGATCAGGATCACAATGAAATTAAAGTCTTCAAAAAAGCAGCAGGACACTTTTCCTTCTTGTGGCTTCCTCTTGTAGACTTTAAGGGAAGGTCTAAAAATCTCTTTCTTTCACAAAGTGACCTAGAAAAGGATCAGCAGAGCCTTTTTAGATTACTATCTGAATGCTGGAGCAACCACCTCTATTGTTGAAATCTTTTTCCTCCCTGTTGATAAGGTATAATCACATTAGATTAGATTCATGTCTTCCATTTTTCCATTGTGAATGCTTTCATGGAGGTTGTGATTATAGAAAGTTTCACAGTCAAGCACCATTTGCCCAATAAAGCATGAATTAAGCACCTCCATGGATTAAGCCACAAGAAGGAAAAGTGTCCTGCTGCTTTTTTGAAGTAAAATGGCACAGTAGCATTTAAAAATTCTTGAATTTTTTGTTTTTAATTAAATCCTGTTGAGGACTTTTATCTTTAATTTTCTTGTCCTTGCTTCAACTTTTTACAAGGAATAGTAATAACATTTACAGTAATAACAAAAAAAATAATGGTACTTTACATATACTTTACATTATTATTTTAAAACTCTTGGAGTTCCCGTCGTGGCTCAGTGGTTAACGAATCTGACTAGGAACCGTGAGGTTGCGGCTTCGATCCCTGGCCTTGCTCAGTGGGTTAAGGATCTGGCGTTGCCGTGAGCTGTGGTGTAGGTTGCAGACGTAGCTCGGATCCCGCGTTGCTGTGGCTGTGGTGAAGGCCGGCTGCTGCAGCTCCTGTTAGACCCCTAGCCTGGGAACCTCCATATGCCACGGGTGCAGCCCTAGATAAGGCAAAATGACAAAAAAAAAAAAAAAAACCTCTGATTAAAATTCTATAATGCTATCAGAATGAAGTCCAAACTTCTTAAATGTGACTTATGTCTGTTATTCTATATCCATCACTTTCTAGGTACCCTCTGTACTTGAGCTATTCTAAGTTGCTTATAATTGTGGGAATATCGAATGTTGTCTTTAGTCTTTGGTCCTTTTTGTATGTTTTTTTCTCTACCTCTCCTCCTGTTAACTTATATTCATCCTGCAAATCTTGGTTTAGAAAATTCAGCCCTTTTTCACTCTCAAGTTTGGATTAGATGACCTTTATTCGTGCTGGCTTTCATAAAATCTATCACTTCCATTATCAGAGAACATGTTTTGAAATTGCCTGTGTACTGACTGTATTCATTACTGTATACAAAAGCCTTAGTCTTCAGTATGCAACTGTTGCCTGACACATACCCATACCTGGCACATAGGAGGTGAAAAGTAGATACTTATGAATGAATGAGTGAATGTTTGGATGAATGGATGATGGAGGGCTAAACGGGACTTGAAAAGTCTTAGGAAAAGAAAAGCAAGTGGGGGTGATAAGCCTGTCCAGGCGACAGGGAGATGAAAGTGCATACCACAAAAATTCTCCATTATAAGAATGAACAGGAAAGCTAGAGCTGAGAATCTGATAATGGAGCAATAGTGGAGGTCGGGAATACACAAGGCCAGGTTTTGAAAGCAAAGTAGGTGTTGGAATAGACAGATTGGAACCAATGATGGTTCTCAATCAGTACAGTAGCAGAGTTAAGTGTGTGCTTGAATATAATCGAATAGAAATATTTAATATTGTTTAATGACAGAAATAAGGAGACCAGAGGTAGTTTCGGTAATCCAGGGCAAGGTGGCTAAGGCCTGGGAAAGGCTAGTAATAACAGTAGTTCTGAATAAGGAAAGGTGAAATCAAGAATTGCAAACAATAAAAAAAATACGTCTTTAATCCATTTTGAGTTTTATTTTGTATATGGTGCTAGCACATTTATTCTTTTGGCTCGTGCACTAATAATTAATGTTTCATTAAGCCTCCTTTTTCTTTGAAAGTTAATAAATCCTTAAACCTCATAGTGAATTAATTGATTAGACTAGCAATATCCCACTACTAAGCATTCCTTGCTCCAGGTGATTGTTTTCACAAATTTAACCCACATAAATGGTATGTTTTTTTCTATGGAACTAAGCTTTCTCTTTTCCTAGTAAGTACAGAGAAGAGTATTAAGAGAAAAATAAAAAAGAGGAGCTGTTTTTTGGTCTCACTTCATTTATACATTTTAAATATTAAACAGACTTATTTAAAGAAGTAAAAGTTGATTGTGCCATGATGTATTCGTGGCTGTCCTTGCCCCTCTGCCCCTTTAAACAGTACAACAAATTTTCCTGATGAGTTAAAACTTTCAATGATGGCCTCACATGACTGGAAAACAAGTCATGAGAACAAGATCTTAACCAAGGTCCTGAAATTCATTATGGGAAATGTGCAAAAAGCATCCCCCTCAGAAGTGCAGTACCAAACATAGATGGCATTGTCCTTAAATGAAATTTTCTCTCATTATACTTGGAACATACTCATAATTATGCAAATTTACAAGCACACATTTATTCACATTTTTCTGGAATGTTAAAAATTAAGATTAACTTTGAACCCAGTAATGACAGAAATGATCTATATTGACCAATACTTTCCTTTGCCTTAATATGACCGGTCACATTAAAATTCTGGTCAAATTCTCTTTTTATCTACTTAGTGGGAAAACACATCTTTCAAGGTTTATAAACCACAAATGATGGTTTTATAAAAATGTAAGTATCACCCAGTTACTCCCCTGCTTCGAACCGTTTTGTGTCTTAGCATTACTTTTGGTCTAAGTTCTGATAATTTTAAACTAGCCTCTAAGTGTCTTCATATATCTCCCATTCATTGTATGATATTTTTCCCTTTGCCTTCTAGATCTCAGCCATGCTGATCTTCTTTTGCTTCCTCATATGTCATTGTTCTCTCCATTCTCGAAACTTGAGCCTGCCAGTCACTCCCCTGGGTTAGCCCCACATTCTCAATTAACTTATCTTAAATATATCCCTTGTTTAGGGAAGAATTCTTGGTCCTGGTAGACTAGGGCAAGCACCCCTATTGTACTTGAAACCTTTCCTTCATAATATATGAGAGTATATAATTGTATTTTTTGTATTATGATTTGATTTGAGACTCCTTCCCATATTAGTCTTTAAGTATCCTGATAGCAGAAGTCTGAAGTACTTTTTATAATATATTCCCTGTACTAGCCCAGAGCCTAGCACCTGGCAAGCACAGAAATATTTACTCAAAGAACAAACAATTTGATTTTTGGACAGCACCGGAGCTGCTGCATGGGAAGTCACGCTGCATAGGCTCCAAATTCATAGCACAAAAGGCAACATTTATTACTTTTAGCATATGTCATAGTTTTTGTCAACCCAAGATTTCTAGATCTTCAGAGAGCCATAAAGTAGTGGGAACTCTCAAGCCCCAAGAAGAATTATACTCTTACATTCTGAAAAATACTGCACAGAATGATTAATGCCAACTTTTTTGGACTGTGACATTGGACATCATATCAGTATTCCTACTCACGCTCGTCAAGGGCTCTGATTCGCTTTTGTGTGTGTGTGAGTAATAGCAAATGGGAAAAGCATCATTTATGAAAAGCAGTTTAGAAGACCAAGTTCTTTAGGATAAGATCCACTAAGGAAAAAAAAAAACAATGGAAGTGGTCTGGAGGTTTTGACACTAAGACAGAGAAGTGAGGATATCAACTCTCAGTTCTCAGCTGTGCTACTCCCAATTCTATAAATTTTGCACAAGTTTCTTAAACCAAGTGAGCCTCAGTTCCTAATCTATAAGACAGGAATAAGAATATTTACTGTATGTATGTAAGGTGATTACCACATATCTAGGTTAGAGGGAAGGCACTGTCAGTGATGAGTGCCAATGTAGATAGTCAGAGTGGAATTAGTAGTTCCAGTAGACATATGTAGACCAGAATCAATTTTTACTAAGATGTCCTAAATGGCATCTGTAAACAGAATTTTAGTATGCGCATTAGCATGTCTTTTCATAAGTTTAAACTAAGCAGATAATAAATATGGTTCGGTGAGGGAATCTTTACTATCTTAATTGACTAACATGTTTTTAGTAAAAATTATATGAACCTATAATCTAATTTTTACCAATTTTGACTTTTAACTTACTTCTACCCTTTGATTTTCTGGCCACATCAAAGTAAATATAATCAAGTTTGCACATTTCCCATGCATCTTTTATTGAGCTAATTTAGTAAGTTTGTTACTGCCATTTTTTTGTTGTCTGAAACATGACAAAAATTTTAATCACTGCTAAAAATTACAAAATAATTCTCAATTTGTACCTCATACTTACACAATATTTTCAAGTGGATATATATATAATATTTAAAATTTTTAATTTTATGTACTAGGTGAAAGGAGGTACAGAGCAAATCTTAATTTATTAGAAGACAGTTTTATTAAACCATCATAAAAAGAAAAACTAACACAATGGTTATTTGCATTCGCACAAGGCAAAATGATTCTCTTATCTCATTAGTCAATACACAGATACATATCTCTTTTTTTGAAAGAAGAATTTTCATGTCTTACAAATCCATTAATATTTATTTTTACGCTGTGTTCAATTTTAAGGTATAATAAGGATTTTATTTTCAAGTTCTCAAATGTGATGCCAGACCCTTAGCATACAGCAAAATATAAACACTATTATGGAAATCATGTTTCTACCAAGATGGACATTAGTAATGGGCTTCAGAGTGTCTATAAATTCTCTGGAAACTGTATCCTAATGGTTGTACATGTTTGCATTTTTCTTAAGAGTATATCAGAAACTTAAAGGAGTATCTCTGTTCCTGGATCTTTGAAGTGAAGGCCATCATATAAGAGGTAATATTCTAGCTGAGAAGACAAATTTTGGACACTCATGAATCTTACATCCTAGAGGAGATAGACAAAAAATATATATAAGAAATGAATATATAAGTACATCTCATAATGGGAAAAGCAACAGCATCTACTTTATTCATTCATTAAGCATCACTTGAGAATTAAAGTACAAGCAAATTATTCTAGGTTTTGTAGATAAAGTTCCAAAACAAAAAACTTTAGTCTTATTGAAGCTATATTCTAGAAGTGGTAACAA
Organism: Catagonus wagneri; assembly: GCA_004024745.2. Taxonomy (NCBI): domain Eukaryota; kingdom Metazoa; phylum Chordata; class Mammalia; order Artiodactyla; family Tayassuidae; genus Catagonus; species Catagonus wagneri. The sequence continues at coordinate 2,085,989 of PVHT020000142.1, forward strand.
TTAACAATATCAATAACAATAACAAAAGTCACACATTGGAAAGCAATTAATGTTAATGAGACAAGGCAGAAACTGAACCTAGAAACTAGGGTGGCAATGGGAGAGGTTGCAGCTTTAGACAGGGAAGGTCTTGCTGAGGAGATGATTTTTGAAAAATGATTGAAAAAAGTGTTTTGAAGCAAATCACTGGAAGACAAGCCTTCTAGGCAGATGAAATACAAATTAAAGTAGGGAATATAAGGGTGGTTGCATACCTGGCTTATTCAGGAAGCAGCAAGTGGATCTACATGTATGCAGTGGAGTAAGTAAGGAGCAGATGTGTAGGCAATAAGGTCAAAGAGGTAAGCTGGCTCCGTAGGTTATTATAAGAACTGTGTCTGTTATCTGACTGAGTTTGTGTGGCTTTGAAGGATTTTGGAGAAAGGAGTAACATGAATGGACATGTTAAGGAGTCTCACTCTGATTTATGAGTTGAGACTATACTTTAGGAGGACAGGCATGAAGTCCAGGTGACAGGTTAGGTAAGAAGACGTCATCATCAAGGCAGTATATGATTATTATCATTTGCACAATGTAGTAAAAACAGAAGTGGTAAGAAGTGGTAGACTCTGCATAGATTTTAAGAGCAGAGCTGACAAGATATGACAACACATTGGATGTGACATATAAAAGAAAAGAATAAAGTGATGAAGTCTTTTATTATGAGCACATTGAAATAGAGGTATCATTTACTACCATGAGGAAATGTGGGGTACAAGCAGAATCGGGGAGCATGTTACTCCAGAACCTCAGCTTTTGACATATCATGTTGGAGATGCCTATTAAACACCCAAGTACAGTTTTCCAATAGATTGTTTGATATATGATACTGGAATTCATAGGAGAGGTGCTGGCTGAAGCTATACATTTGGGAATCAAGGGAATCATCAGAATATACAGTGTATCACCAAAAAAAAGTAGATAAAAAATAAAAAGAGAGGGGTTCTAAGAACTCTGAATCAAAATTTAGAGATCAGGGAAACAAGAGGAACCAGCAAATTTGACAAGTGAACCAAAAGAAAAAAAGCAAGCATGTAATCATGGAAGTTGGAAGTGAAAAAAAAAAAAGTACTAACTCTGCTACATGTCTGCTACATGCTGCTAAGTTTAAGTAATAGGGAATTGACCACTAGTTTTAACAACATGGAGATCATTTTTCATCTTGACAAGATCACGTTCAGAGCCTAATCACGGCAAAACTTGATAGAGAATTGTAGAAAAAAATTTAAGATCATAACAGCTGCCTTCCTTTTCAATGATTATTTCTGCAAAAAGGCTAGGAAAGAGGCAGGATCTGGCCAGAAAAATAGAGTCAGGAAAAAATGCCGTTCTGTGGGTAGGAGAAATAACGCATCTTTGTATACCTATGAAAACGATCTGGGAGATGTGGGTAATGGATGAACAGTTCATAAGATGGCTCATATTTTAACATTCCCATTCTGGCATCTGGGTAGAGAATACATTTGACAGGAACAAGAATGTAAGCAGATAAAACTAAGTAACAAGAATGGAAGTGGTGAGAAGTAATTCTATATTCAGAATAGATTTTGAAGCTAAGGGGAAAAACTGATAAAATAATTTCCTTGAGGGAGTTCCCATCGTGGCTCAGTGGTTAACGAATCTGACTAGGAACCATGAGTTTGCAGGTTTGATCCCTGGCCTTGCTCAGTAGGTTATGGATCCGGCGTTGCTGTGAGCTGTGGTGTAGGTTGCAGACGCGGCTTGGATCCTGCGTTGCTGTGGCTCTGGTGAAGGCTAGCAGCTACACAGCTCCTGTTAGACCCCTAGTCTGGGAACCTCCATATGCCACGGATGTGGCTCTAGATAAGGCAAAAAGACAAAAATAATAATAATAATAATAATAATAATAATAATAATAATAATAATTTCCTTGATAAGGTGATAGGTGATAAAATCTAATGAACAAGTTGATGCCCTTGGCTTTAAATAAAAGCTTGGAAGCAGAGCCATAAAAAAAATGGACAGAGCTAGGTATGTAGATGGAGTGATAGAGCCTTGTAAGTGTTTTTTTCCTTTTTTTTTCCTTTTGCTTCTGTTTCCTCAATAACATAGGAAACAAGTGTAAGCTTAGGATGTGGAACATCTAGAAATGGACTGAGGAAAGAGGAAAATGTCGGAAACTATACTTAGTAGAATAGAAGATAGAATAGAATAAGGAACTATTGCTGCACACATTTAAGAGTTCATTTGAGGTACATGATTATGAATTTGAAGTCAGACTAGCTGGAAGGTTTCATGTTTTCCTTCAGTTATTTTCAGCTACATAAGTATAAACACAGAGTTGGGTTTAGCCAGGATGTAGTTCAGCCAGACAAATACAACTGAGAGAGAGGCAAAAAAATTGACAGAGTAAGTGAGGAAATATTAGTCTTCTATTGCTGCCATGGCAAATCACTATAAATTTAGCTGCTTAAAAAACACAGATGTATAATCTTAAGAGTTCTGTATTTCAGAAGTCTAACATGGGTCTCACTCGGCTAAAATCAAGGTGTCAACAGGGTTGCATTCTTTTCTGGAGATGCCAGGGGAGAATACATTTCTTTGCATTTTACCGTCTTCTAAAGGTGGCCCACATTCCTTGCCTCATGGTCCCCTTCTTACATCTTCAAGTCCAGTAAAGACTTTGCACATCATCATACCTTTCTTCCATAACCACACGTCTCTCTGACCAAAGCTGAAAAACGGTCTCCTCTTTTAAGGACTCATGTGATTGTGTTGGATAATTTCATTTTAATGTTCATATCTTAATCACATTCACAAAAGTCCCACCTTGATCACATTCACAAAAGTCCCATTGCTGTGGCTTTCCGTCAAGAATCAAGTTCTGATTTTCACAATTTTGCCAGTATTTTTGTTGCATTTATGAAGTGGATTTCTGGAGGTCCTCATTCACTCTGACATTTAAGAAATCCCTATTTCTCCTTGGAGGATGGGCTGGACGGCATTGTGGTGGAGGACATCCCCAATTAGGTGGCATTCGCAGTGCTTTGAAGAATGGTGATACCTTGGGCGAAGTAGTTTCAGAGCTATAGAGGTGAGACTTGAAGGGACTTGAAGTATATTTATCCTTCTTATTGGCTGATTCTCAATCTTTTAACACATTTTCTTTCTCATTCAATCAAGGATATAAGAGGAAGCAATAAAACTGCAAGGTTTTATTTTACCTATTTTATTGACTCATAGGAGAACAAGTCTTAACTCCTATAACTTTATCCCACTGTTAACAGCATTTTAAAACTCTTAGTTTGCAAGGGGGTAGACATGTTCTAACCTGGGCCATGTGCCCTCATGTAAGCCTATCTAGATTTGTATTTGGATTACTTCTTACTTAAACACAGGCTTTCAATTACTGTCTAATTCCCAGGCTCACTTGTTGTATCCACACCGTTTGCTCCTAGCCCAGGTGTATACACCCGTGAGGCCTGATTGTTCCACTGAGGGTAGCTTTTCTTTAAACCTTAAGGCTTTCTGAACTAGGAAGGCCCTGCTTCATGTGGTTGGCTGTATTTATTTTGTTCAATGCCTCCTAAAAATGAAACAAATAGGTTTTGATTCAGTTTGACTCAAAGCATTAATGACAAAAACATTGGTAAAGATTTTTCTAAATATAGAATGACCAATAAAAAAGTTTTTAACTCTAGAAACACATTTTGGTAAACATTCTCTTCAAAAATAAGTCAAATGCTAATATATTCTTTTCTGTTTCCAATTTTGATTCACATCTTTTATCAACATTAATAGAAAAGTAAACACACTTTTTCTCTGAAGAAACCAATTCTTATTCATGCATCATGTCATTGTGTCCCTTTCACTACCAGATAAATGCCTCGTGCTAATGAACCTCAGTCAGTCTTAGAGACTAACACTGTCTAGAAGGTAGAGTAATACTAAGAATAGTATATGTTTCATTCTTTTTCTCCTAATTAAGAACAAAGTAGACCAAGAAAAGTTTTAGTGGAATTGTACATTTTTAAAACTTATGTGGAAGTCTGTTCTAAATCACACGAAGTAAAATCTATAAATGTCCTCTCTATAGATTACTGTAATTAAGCCTACGTAATAATTTGAACAAGTGTAAATAATTTTCTTTTTCTTATCTTACTTCACAGTTATCTATGATCATGACTGGACTGTCATTAAAAAAAAAAGATTTTGGCATTATACTTGGAAGTTGTTCTTCAGATAGTAAAAGGAATCTCTAATGAATGATTTGATTTGGTTCAAATTTTAAAACAAATAGCTATACTTTTAAGACCTGCTACCAATAGTTGGTAGTACATTCATTTATTTTTATATTTGAATAAAATATTTATATGTGTTTCCTAATTTGGAATCAAGGGATGAATATATCCAGGTTTTAAGTTTCTAATAAATACTTTATATTTATATATATGAGCCTTTCAAGGACAAGGACTTACTGAATTTTCTAACACTAAGACTCAGAACAATATATGGTTATTCTGGAATGATCATTGAGTGTGCAGGAAAAAGATGAACAGAAATATTCTTGGTGTATAGGAATTAGACTTTAACCCAGGGCTATGGTGGTAGAAATCTCTGTCCATGGAACTATCTCCAAGATTCAAAACACCAACAAGAGTCTTATTTTATTTTATTGCCTTCTTTTATCTGTGTTCAACCTGATTGTTGTGTCTTCTCCATTACCCACGCCTTTAATTAATTTCATAATTCTCTAGCAGATATCTCTCCAGGAAATTTTCTGATACTTCTACCTAGTATTTTAATATTTGCCTCATAACGTTATGATGCAGTTTGTGATAGAATTTAGAAGATATTTTTGCTATGGAAAGATCGCTTAGAGAGAGATAAGCTAGACTCTTTTATAGACAAAAATGCTGAAACCTAGAGAAACTTAGGGATTTGTTCAACTTCAGACATTGTGTTGAGGCAGAAGCAGGAATTGACCTAAGGTCCGCTTTAAAGCAATTCAGAGTTTATGAGATCCCATGTCATCCAAAACACACTTATTCCAATGTCTACTTTTATTTATTTTATTTTTTTTTATTTTTCCATTATAGCTGGTTTACAGATTTCTGTCCATTTTCCAACTGTACAGAATGGTAACCCAGCTACACATACATATAGATTCATCACAAGTGATTAGACATAGCTCCCGGTGCTATACAGCAGAATCTCCTTGCTTTTCCATCCCAAAGGCAATAGTCTACAACTGTTAACCCCAGACTCCCATCCCATCCCTCTCCCTCCCCCACCCTCTTGGCAACTACAAGTCTGTTCTCCAAGTCCGTGATTTTGTTTTCTGTAGAAAGGTTCATTTGTGCGGTGTATTAGATTCCAGATATAAGTGCCCTCATAAGGTACTTGTCTTTCTCCTTCTGACTTATTTCACTCAGTATGAGGGTCTCTAATTCCATCCATGTTGCTGCAAATGGCATTGTTTTATTCTTTTTTATGGCTGAGTAGTATTCCATTGTGTATATATCCCACATCTTCCTAATCCAATCATCTGTTGATGGACATTTGGGTTGTTTCCATGTCTTGGCTATTGTGAATAGTGCTGCGATGAACATGCGTGTGCAAATATCTTTTATAAGGAAAGTTTTGTCCAGATATATGCCCAAGAGTGGGATTGCTGGGTCATATGGTAGTTCTTTGTGTAGTTTTCTAAGGTACCTCCATACTGTTTTCCATAGTGGTTGTACCAGCTTACATTCCCACCAACAGTGCAGGAGGGTTCCCTTCTCTCCATACCCCCTCCAGCATTTGTTATTTGTGGACTTATTAATGATGGCCATTCTGACTGGTGTGAGGGGGTATCTCGTGGTAGTTTTGCCAATGTCTACTTTTAAATTAATATATCTGAAAAATGTCAAAGAATAGCAGGAAAGCACACAGTATATACCACAAGCTCAAGCCGGTTCCACCATGACAGATGTGCATAGCACATGTATAGAGTAAATGTAAATGTAGTGGGAGAATTGTCAGTAGAACATATATGACTATCATAAAGCCTATGCGCAGCAAATAAGACATTCCTAGAATTTTGACAAACTGAACAGTGAAATCAAGAATAATAGCTAGCAAGTGTAGTGAGCCACTTGTGGCAATGATCCACCCTAAACAGCACAGAGAAAATGGATGAAAAAAATACTTCCATCAGAATGACTACGACAGTCTCAATTATAGTTTTTATCCTAATCATAATAATAAATGATCCTTTAGCTTAAGTCAGTTCTAGAAATGGATGGAATTTATCATAAACATAGTTAGTGGTACTGAAACCTGTCTGAAGAAAAAAATGGCAGTGTAAGGGGATTTATCAGAATGGCAATTATTTGTTTCCAGTAAACTCTTTAAAAACCCATTCCTTTGGCTTTACTCTTCTATATAGACTTTTTTTTAATTAACATACCTGCCACCTTCTTTGACAGCACAATCTCCTAGAGGATCTAATGTTAATTAGGAAAATGGTGTCAAAGATTGGAGAATCTGTCAGTTTTTAGCATGTGTACATATGAAGAACTAAATTTGAAGATCATAATCATTCTGGGATTAAAGCAGAATTTTCTGTTCTGAGGCAGAAGCAATATTTAAGGTTTCTTTGTTGCCTGGATAAAATATGCCTTGTCACTAGTCAGCCTTCTTTCCTCTCATTCAGTGTTCACTGTGCTCATTCATTCACCTCATTGCCAATTTAGACTCTGAGAAGCTCTATTATTTGGAGGGCAGTGATTTAGAGATAAGAATATCTGGTATTCCAGGACTGGGAAAAAATGTCCCTTTAGTGAGTTAATAGGCTTTCTGTCTTAAATATTTTGAGTTTTTCTATTGTTAATAACTCTCTCAGCTCTCTCAATATTCTAGATTTACAAATCTGAAGTACAGTCCACAAAATGTATTTGTTCCACTCCGTGTATCCCCACATATGATGTACCACCTAAGTGAAAAGCTGGCTTCCTGTAGTCCTTTCAAATCGTCATAAATGCTGTCATAAAACTGATGCATATTTTTTTAAATTAAAAAATTGTGAAATAAACATGAAATTTTAAAACATGAGAAAATAGCATAAAAAGAAAGATGGCTCTATTTGTTCATTTCTTCTAAATGCTCTCTAAACTCTAAAATTCTCTCCTTTAGCTTCATTCCCCCTCATAAAGACTTTTTATTAACATTCTTGCCAGCTTCTTTGAGAGGCTAAGCTCCTGGAAGACAGGAATTCAGTAGTAATAGTTTTTGTATCCCTGGAATCTGGCACAATGTCTGTTATATAATGGCCACTAAATAATTTTTTAATAATGAAAAAATGAATGAATGAATTTTCTTTCTGACAGAAAGAAACAATTCATTCTTTCCTATATGTCTCATATATTTATAGGATCTCTGAGTAATCATCAATAACAAAGAGTATTGATTGAGTGCCTATTTAGATAATATAATTGCATTCAAGTAATGAGCAAGCATACTCTTTCTCTTCTGAACTAGATGACTCATTTGTTTTCTTCGAGGTTTTTTTTGTCATTTTAGGGCTGCACCCACGGCATATGGAGGTTCCCAGACCAGGGGTTGAATCAGAGCTGTAGCCGCCGGCCTATGCCACAGCCACAGCAACGCCATATTTGAGCCACATCTGTGACCTACACCACAGCTCATGGCAACGCCAGATCATTAACCCACTGAACAAGGCCAAGGAAGGAACCCGCAACCTCGTGGTTCCTAGTGGGATTCGTTAACCTCTGCACCACAATGGGAACTCCTAGATGACTCCTTTGTATTGAAGTATTGAAGTTTGAAAGAGTAGTCAAGATAATTTGTTAATAAATACATTAAAGGAGGAAAACAATTACACATAGATGAAGAAGATATGGGAGCAGATGAAGAAAGAGAAAATCCAGAACTCTTTCTTATACTGGATTCCTTTAAAGTTATGACTCAAAATATGAAAGTCGCAAGGTAGATATTAGCCTTCCGTGTTCATCAGAAAAGTCTTGGAATTTTAAACCACTTACTTTATAATTTGTTATTAGAGAACATTGACTGTGCTTACTTTCATTATTCTTGGACATCGGGCACGGTATGAATCTATATCGATCGTTTATTCCAACATCTGTGTAACTGTGTAAGAGAAAAGAGGTCATTGTTCAGCATGATAATACTGCATTACAGTACCATTAAAATGGCAGGTAATTGAAAAAGAGCAGGTGTTTTCCCAGCAGATGTTTGTGATAAGCAAAAAATCACTTCTGTCATATTCGAGTAGGCCATTTCCATGATGAAGGTGACAGTAGTTTGGAAAATTATAAAGCTCCCATTTAGTCAAAGTGCATCCTTGGCTATGACTCTGTAATCACTTTTTAATGGGCTATGCTGACTGACTGAACATGCGTTTTCTATGGTTCTCATAGTTTTTATTGCCTAACATCCCTTCATTATTTCCATGCTACAGGCTACTTTGTCTTTTTTTGCTTTAAAGTTAACATCATCATGAAACTTGTGAATGCTACAAGTTCATGCTTCAAATACTATGGAAAATCTAAATGTTTTAAAGAATAAAAATTCAGGAGAAAATTCTGGAGAAACTAAGTGCTAGATCATTACACTTATTTTTAAAGTTTTACTACTTTTATAACAAAATAACCATTTGGAGCTATGCATATACATCAGTCTTCATAGGCAACTTGACATTCTTTTTAAGAATTTCAGCTCCAGATTTTAAGATCAATGATGGAAATTAAACACAAGCTGCAACAATTATTTTCTACCACTTCTAGTTCAGGATCAACATTTTGACAATTACATTCCTGAGCCCACCTTCCAGGTTGTTTTTTTAAGTATAATATAATATTTCAGTAACTGCTATCCTTGATAATAATAGTAACATGTCCAAAGAAGAAATTCAAGATGGCTCATGTTTATATAGACTGAAACTGGCTAGGCTTTTTAAAGCAAGCTTTCATATGACCTCAATATCTACAGTATTAGATGGTTGGTGGTTATTTCCCCTACTTATTTGTTGCAGATTAAAATTCCGACATCAAAGCCTCAGCTGGAACATCAGGTAGAAAAGTACTGTCTGGCATATTTAAGTTTTTCCAAATCCAAGGCCATAGTGCTCTGTTCAGAGATATACCACCTATCAAATGTTAAAATTCACATGTTGAGCTTAATGGTGAACTAATATAATGATAAAAAAATGATAGTTTTAATTGTGTAAACTAGAATTAATTTAATTAATTAAATTGCAAACTAGAATACCTCAATTAAAAATACTTCTGGTGATTTTGTTCAACAGAGCAAACTTTTACTATATGTATACTTTGTGCAAAATAATATGGTAATTATAAAGGGAGCAGGGGTGGCACAAACAAGGAGCAATATGAAGTAAGACACAAATCCTGATTTCAGGGTGCCAACAAACAGTATTTTTTTAAATAGAGAAAACAATAAAATACCTTTTATAATCTACATAATTGTATGATTTGGGTGTTTGCTGTTTCTTTCTGTCTCTCCTTTACACACAATACTTCTGACACTAGATGTGTAGGTTTTCCACACATCAAGCAATTTTGTAACACCTGCTGGTGTCCTCCAATTCAGTTCATTTCTGACAGTATCTACCTGGAGTTATCAATGGATCCTGCAGGTTAAGTGCTTAGTCCAGCAAGACTGTACCCCTACCCACTTCCCCCTCACTTCAGACACCAGTCCCAAGTCCAGGTTGTCGTCTGTTCTTCTGACCTCCTGGCTGTGTATTGGAGGTTTTCGTGAACCCTTCCTGGAGTTCAGTTAATTTCTAGAGCAGCTCACAGAATACAGGAAAACATTTTACTTATTAGATTACCAGTTTATTGTAAAAGGTTGTAACTCAAGAACAACCGGATAAAAAAGATGCACAGGACAAATACGTGGGAGAACCTCCATGTGTTCACCAACCAAGAAGCTTCCCAAATTCATACTATTAGGAATTTTAAGGAGGTTTCATCAATTAGACATGAATGATTATTAACTCCATTTTCAGCCATCTCTTTTCTTTGGAATATAGAGGATGGGCTAAAACTTCCAAGCTTCTAAGCATGGCCTGGATGGGCTTCTTGGTGATGAGCCTCCATCCAGAAGCCCATCAGGAGTCATCTTATTAAAACAAAAATCATACCTACCACCCAGGAAATCCCAAGGGATTTAGAAGTTCAGTGTCAGAGGCTTTTATCACTCAGGAAATTACAAAGATCTTTCGTAGGAGTTTGGTGTGTCAGGAACCAGGAAATGTGTAAGAAATATATTTCCTATTATTTCACAGTTAGTTAAAAGCATCTGATAGCCTGGCTCATGGAACGTTTAATGAATGAGGTAGCATTTTAAAGAAGGGTGAAAGTCAAAAAAAGGTAAAATAAAACAGTAAGGATAGGTGTAGAAATGGGACTATATATAGTGTGTTAAGGAAACATCCAGATGTTCAAATCGACTGTAGCACAGAATCCGTAAAGAATAATAAGAGATGAATCTGGAGAAACAGGTGGGAACCAGATCCCTGAGTGCCTTAAAATGAGGGCCTGACAAGTTTAAACTCTAGGCAATGGCAGTTTGTTTTGTTTGTTTTTAGCAGGTGGCTGAAGTTTTATTAGAGTTATACTTAAGAAAGAATAACCTTTTAGCCTTGTGCTGGGTGGAATATAGGAGTGGAAGCAAAATGGGAGGCCATCACTGGATCTTGTGCAGAAACAAGCCCTGGGTAGAAATGATGGTAGTAAAAACAGAAAGAAAGGAACTGATGTGGGTGAAATTATTTCCCTTTTAGATCTAGAAAGAAAATCTTTCGACATCCCATTTGCAACTATTATCTTGTCACGTTTTCACAGTTGAAAGTCTATCATTAACAGTTTCTGCAGTAATCTATCTTTCTATATACCAAAATAGTTTGTTTTCAGTGTGACACTTTATTTTCTGTGCAGTCTTGTGAATGTGAAAGTGGTCTGAAGTTTGGAAAAATATTGGAAATTAAACAGATATTTGGTGGTCAAACATATTCATATTCAGAGCTTTACATTTGTTGTCTTTCAAAGGTCTTTTTAAGAATCAGTTTGGTTTCCAAACTAATAGCTCAAAGAATATAATAAAATTTAGAAGCCATGAACATGTCGGATAAATAACCAGTAAAAGGAAAAAAACTCAGTACATAGTTGTAGAACTTAACTGTTGGACCAGAGTGATGCAATAAACTTGTTGGGAAAATAAGCCATAAAAATAGAAGCTAGCCATCTGAAAATATGGAACTCAATAAAGTAGAGAAGCATGTATTCTTTCATTCATTTATTCACTCTCTCATGACTTAGCCATGGCCTAGACATTATATTTGACAGAAAACTGACTTTATATGTTTTTAGTCAGTTATTAATTGTTTAGAATGAAACATTTTGAAATAATTGCTTAGTATTTTTGGATTATAAAGCATGAATAAATATACTAATATTTAAAACAATCTTCCAAATAATTATTTTCTTTAATAAACTCATACTATGAATCAAATATATAAGCAATAGTGTTCCTTAGAGTTCTCCTTAAAGTAGCAAACACTTGGATACCATGTGAATTTCTGATTATTTTGGTTATATATGTATTGCCATTTACATATTGATTGTACCTTTAAAAATCATTTTATAGTGGTCTATTTATCAACATGAAAAAATACTTAATATATTATTAAATTTTTAAAGCCAAGCAAAAATTTACACAATATAATTTATCATATCTATAGTGTGTGTGTGTGTGTGTGTGTGTGTATATATATATACATATATATATATACACTACACATATGTGTGTATTGATTATTTTTAGAATCATACTAGCAGTTTTGGGGGGTTTTTTTTGTCTTTTTTGCCTTTTCTAGGGCCACACTCGTGGCATATGGAGGTTCCTAGGTTAGGGGTCTAATCGGAGCTGTAGCCACCAGCCTATGCCACACCACAGCAACGCCAGATCCAAGCTGCGTCTGCAACCTACACCACAGTTCATGGCAACGCCGGATCTTCAACCCACTGAGCAAGTCCAGGGATAGAACCCGCAACCTCATGTTTCCTAGTCAGATTCGTTAACCACTGAACCACGATGGGAACTCCAATAGCAGTTATTTCTGAATGAGGGGCTTAAAGAATGAGTTTTATTTACCCTAATATTTTTCTAAACATAATTTTGCAATTGGAAAGGAAAACATATTTCACTTTACCAGTGTAAATTAAATAATTTTATATTTTAAGGGATATCTGAAGTTGTAAAATTTTTCAGATAAAATATTGCAGGCATTCTTTTAGCCCAATTTAAATTGTACTAAAGAATAAAGGAGGAGTTCCCTGGTGGCCTAGCAGTTAAGGATTCAGTATTGTTACTGCTGTGGCTTGGGTTTGATCCCTAGCCTGTGAATTTCTGCATGCCATGGGGCAGGCCCCCTCCTCCCAAAAAAGAAAAAGAGTAGAGGGAAGTTTATAAAACTTATTCTAATTCAGACTTGTTCAATAGTGGGAAAAATGTATATTACATGAATAGAATAAATATAATTAAAATAAGGACTTCAATATAAAATATATGACTGTCATTAAACCCATTGATATTAAAGTACACGAGGGAAGGTGAGGCTCTCCCAGAATTTTAACAAGATGAAGAATGAAATCAAGAATAGCAATCAAATGTAATAAGCCACCTGTGGGCGACTGCCTACTAGAAGAAGCAGAAAGTAAATCCATGAGTAAAACGATTAGATCTGGCCAGATTTGTAAGAGAGACAAGAGCAGATAAAAAAGCAAGTCCAGCTGTAATCTAATCCTAAAAATGAATGAGGATGTGTCATAGTCCATTATAAAAATAGATGAAGCTTACCCTTGTCATAACAGAATTTACATTATACAAAATATTTTCCTAATCCAATATTCTCTAAAAGGACCCTAAAACTGAAATAATAAAGGTAAAAAATAACACTGATCCTGGATCTCACCTTCTACAAAGTACATTTCATTAACCATATGTTTTAGTACTTTTTAAAACCTTTTTCTTTTCAGATAACTGTAAATATACATAAAAGTATAAGAAATAATACAGAGGATATGCTATACTTTTCATCCAGTGTCCTGTAATGGTAACATTTTACGTAACTGTAATGCTGTAGCACAACCAGGAAATGAACATTGACAAGATCCATTGACCTTATTCAGATTTCAGCAGTATTATATGTTATCATTTGTATATTTAGTTCTATCTAATTTTGTCACATGTATAGATTTGAGTGACTACAACAGAGTCAAGATACAGAATAGTTCCATCATAAGAATCCTTTCAGCTATGCTTTTATTGCCAAAGCAACTTTCTTCCTCCCCTGATCTCGACCCCACCACTAATCTATTCTTCATTTCTGTAATTGATATTTCAAACATACTGTTATCAGTGGAATCATACAGCATGTTACCTCTTGAGTTTAGCTTTTTACATTCAGCACAATTGCCTGGAGATCCATCTAAGGTGTTACAGGGATCAATGGTTTGTTCATTTTTATTGTTGAGTGGTATTCACTCTTATTGGCGATGACAATTCTTTCCACTATATTATCCTTTTCAGGATTTTTTCAGGATTTTTATTTTGCTATTCTAGTTTGACTTTTCATATGAATTTTAGAATAATTTCATCTGGGTCTAAAAAAACTTGCTAAAATTTTTATAAGAATTGCATTATTTGTGATGATTTTTGTATACCTATAATTGAAACAAAATTCATTAAGTTAAAAAAAAAGAATTGCATTAAACCTATGGATCAATTCTGGGAGAGGTGAAATCTTTTCCACTTTGAGTGTTCCAAGTTATGAATATGATATGGTTCTCCTTTTATTTAGGTCTTTTTAAAAGTGTTTTTATTAGAGTATAGTTGCTTTGCAATGTCATGCCAATTTCTGATGTGCAGCAAAGTGACCCAGTAATACATATAGATACATTTCCTTTCTTATATTAACTTAAAAATATGGAATGCTTCATGAATATGCCTGTCATCCTTGCACAGGGGCCATGCTAAGCTTCTCTGTACTGTTCTAATTTTAATGTATGCGCTGCCAAAGCAAGCATTATTTAGATCTTTTTTTATAATTTATTCCGTCAGTATTTATAATTTCCAGCACAAGAACAACGTACAAATTTTATTATATTTATACCTAAGTATTTCATTTTAATTGGAGTGATTATAAATGTTTCATACATACACATTATTAGCATATAGAAACAGACTGATTTTTGTGTGTTGGGTCTTATATCCTGCAGCCTTGCACAACTGACTTATTAGTTCCAGGATATTGGGTTTCTTTGTTTGGTTTTTGTTTTGTGTTTTAGACTTCTTGTTATTATTGACATAGGCAATCATGTAATTTAAAATTGGATACAAATTTTCTTCCTTTCTAATCTGTATGCTTTTTATAAGCATAGCTCAGAAATATTGCAGGTTAGGTTCCAGACAAGTTTAATTATCAAACATTCCCATAAAGTGAGAGTCACACAAATATTTTATTTCTCAGTGAATGTAAAATTTATGTTTATACTGTTGACAGAAATAATCAATAAACAATCTATAATAAGGTTAAAAAAGAATTTTATTGGAGCCAACCTGGAGACTATAGCCCAGAGATACAGATTCAAGAAGCACTTGAATTGTATTTCACTGAACTACAAAATAGGGGAGGCTTATAAAAATAGAAACTGCAGAATTACATAAGTTGTTTGTAAAGAGTTATAATTGGGCTGGCAAGAAATAAGAGTGCTTGTTAAGCTAGCATTAGTTGGGGTCCGAAATGGTTGCATAGTTACAAGGAGAAACCTTGAGATCATAAGGTTGCAGCTGACAGCTGCTAACAGATACTATTTTGAGAATGGCTGGTGGTGTCCTTGAGTATGAAAGAGTTCAGAAAATTCAAGTTCTCAGTGATGTAGGAATATATCTGAAACTACATCCACATGACCACCTTGCTCCATTTTGAGTGCCTGCACCACAGTTTCTCCATTTTAATTTTTAAGTGCATTATTTTCTTTAATGGTTAAAGTAGGTGTACAAAGTATATTCGACAGGCCATAAGACAGGCTATACTAGTTAACATCAAGTTCAAGTCAAATCATGTATAAGGCAGAATGACTTTCACGTACCTCAACATGTAAAAATTTCTTACATTAACACTCTACCGTAGTCTCTTACGTGTTCAGTAGAATTATGTCTAAAAAATAATGTGTATGTCCTAATTTTAAAATACTTTGTTGCTAAAAAATGCTATCACCTGAGCTTTTAGTCAGTTATAATCCTTTTTTGGTGGTTGAGGGTTCTTATCCACTGATCACCCCTTGATTAGTCAGTTGTTGGCGGCTGACTGATCAAAGTAGTAGTTGCCCAAGTTTGGGTGGTTAAAGCAATTTCTTAAAATAAGACAGCAATGAAGTTTGTCACATCAATTGACTCTTCTTTCACTTGAACAGTAGAAATCATGGTAGGGTTATTAGTTGGCCAAATTTCAATAATCTTGTGTTTCAGAGAATAGGCAGGCCCTCAGAGAAGAAGAGAGACAAGCTCAGTAAAGCATCCAGAACACGTACAACATTTATTAAGGTCACCATCTTATATGGGCACAGTTTGTGGTGCCCCAAAACAATTATAATAGTAACATCAAAGATCACTGATCACAGATCACTGTAACAAATATAATAATGAAAAAGATTGAAATTTTTTGAAAATTACCAAAATATGACAGAGACACTAACTAAGCAAATGCTGTTGAAAAAAAAAAATGGCATCAAGTAGATTTGCTTAAAGATTGCCAGCAACCTTCAATGTATAAAAACTACAGTATGGGCAAAGTTCAGGAAAGAGAAGCACATTAAAATGAGCTTAATTTTGCTTGGTTTTCTTACTTTTTAAAGTGTGCTGTTACACATAGTGGAAGATACCAAGAGTTTTAACAATATATACCTACACAATTTTATTTTCTATAAATAATAATTTTGAGAAAATGAAATATGGAAAAAAATAGCACTGTAAACCATCTCTGAACCATTTTATTTTATAATCAATTCAAGTCAGTACCAAAAAATGACATTAATAAATTGGTAACACATTTCAGTGGGCGAGTTTTGCTCAACTGTATCAAGTATTTTGTTAAATTTTTTTTCTTCTCTCAACATCTAATTTCTTAGAAACAAATCAGAATAAATGGATTTATATCTAGTACTTGAATATATTATAGTGCATAATCTTAATCAAGAAGTTTTTATTTTAATTACTTCAAATATAAATGAGTATTCTTATGATTACCACAAATTATTTGTAGTCAAAAGTTTGGATCTGTTATGAAATTAAAACTCCATAAATTCTTGTTTTTTATATGGCTAAATGAGAGAAATAAAGTAATATTATAAAGAGTTTCATTTTCTCTTTTAGCAAGACCTTCAAAAATAAAATTTCATGCAAGCCTGAATTTGCCTTTGCACAGGGAACTCTTGCTTTGCCAAATGATTGGAATCGGGGCTTTATACAGTGGATTTATTATTAATAGATCTAGGAGAGCATGTTCCAAAGAGCACATTCCATAAACTACTGGCCAAAAGAGATTTTAGAACAAAGGTATTCACTGATTAGTGTATTTGGGTATAGATTATATAAATCCCTTTTTTGCAATCATTACCTATTATCTTATTCAAAGATCTATGAAGTCCTGCCATACTGCAACCTGTTTACCTTTGTTTAATTAATTGTTTCTTTTATTTATTCGACCATTAAACATTACTCTGGAATAGTAAACACAGCAGATTTTATAGTGTCTTAGAATTTATGCTGGGAAATGCTAACATAGAAAATGCTGGCCTAAGTTGTTCAATAAGTGCTTAGTGCTTAGGGATGTAAGAGGGAGAGAGAGGTATTACTGAAATGGTTGGTATTCTCTTTCCTCTAGTCACTATTCCTCTGGATATAATGCTACCATCTGTTACTATATAATGGTGTGTCGGTATCTGACTGGATGACTAGTAAACTAATCTGAAAACTGTTCCTGCTAGTGTATTGCTGAACAAATCTAATTGTATAACTGCTTCACAGCTAACATAGCAAGTCAGTGCACTTGTATGAATAATACAGGGTATTTGAAAAATGTTTTTCTCCCACCCTCACCTCTGTCTCTAATACTTAGACCCAACAAAATTATAGTTATTATATAAGCACCTCAGGAATTGTGACAGCCTTAAAAAGCTATTTTGGAGTCAGCAAACTTTTAACTTTCCATATATCACACCACTTGAATGACTGGTCAGTCTATGAAGAATGTCCCTTCAAACAAATGACTTTAAATTCTAGCTGCCGTAGTCAATTTCAAAGTAATATTAAGGTTAGGTCAATTTAAGAATATTTCTTGTTAATTTTAGTTTTGTCACCCTTATCAAAGGATGTTAGCAATATAGCAGCTTATAAACTTTCAAGCTACAGTAGGCTCATACAGTGAATTAATGTCATAATTTCATATCATTGAGAACCAATGATTATGTTTCTCTAAACTTGTTTATTCAATGTATTATTTTAAATTAAACTACCGAAATGAAGGAATTACTTTTCAACTATTTTATTAGCTTCTTCCAATCATTCTAATTGTTACTCTGCTGTTTTGTCAGTCTTCCAAAAATCAAATTCCTCTTAATGGAATATTTGCTACTCTGTTTCTCTGTTTACATTAAAGAAAAACTGTGCGGGCACTGTGAAGAACCAGTGAATACACCTCTTTTTCAAAAACTATCACACCAAAGTCTTTATATGAAACAGTCCGTTTTATTATCCTAGCAGTAAACTTTAAACCAGTTGAGCCCTCTTTCAATGAAAACATATCAAAAAATTTGACTCAGTTTAACATAACCCTTGGCTTATATCTCTTTTTTGAAATAGCTCTGTATGTACGTGGCAGTCCTAAATTTTTTAAATCCAGATGACACGTTTTTTGGTTATTCTTTTATAACCAGCCAAATCAACACAACAGTTTAAAATACAACAAATATTAAAAACAAAATGAATTTTCCTTTTATGTTTGGCCCTTGAATTTTTTCTAAAGTTTATAAAATTTCACTTTCTGCTTACATTCTTTTCCAGGAAGAACTAATACTTTGAAGCATTTAAGAGACACTTTATTTAAATAATGAAATGTTACTAATATTATGAGGCAAAATACACCCTACTTAATATTATGTTCTTAAGACACATAAAGAAAACTTCTTTAATCATGCTTGTGCATTTCATATTTCATTTTCAGATCACACAAAATTCTTTAGCCAAGGAAGTGTCTATGTTTGCGTCTTGGAAAATATCTAGGCTTCTTAGAGACCTGAACCAGATCTTTCCAATAAATATTCAAGAACAAGCCTGGTAGGATTTTCAAGATTTCAGGTGTTGAAATCAACTAATTATAATAGTGATTTTGTAAAATCAGGGAGTTAAAGAGTTATGAAATAAAAGGTGATTAGGACTATAGGGAAACTTACAGGTAATTTTCTCCTTCTGTCATTCCAACAAAGAGGCAATAATCTCTGACTAGTTATTGTACATTCTTCCTAACAAATGAAATTAACTCTTAACCTGATTTATGCAAAATTATCTAGACATATTATCCTAGTATTCAGCCACCTCACTTGCAACCAGATAATTCAGACATATATGATATGCTATGTAAATTGTGGGATATTCTTGTTGAAAACATGTAAACAACAGATTTGTACAGTTAAAAGCTATAGGCTGGAGAAGCCCAGGGCTTAATTCCTTGACAAATATGAAGATGTATTTTTACAACCACATGTAATACCTCAAATTTAATGCCTAGGATAGCTTTATTGTCTTGTTCACAATTAACAAACACTTGTCAAGATATCTCAAGTAATCAGAAGTTGTTGCAAGAATAAATATTGTGGTTCATACATATTATTTTTTCAGCCTCTCTGAAAACTTACTACAGAGTCACTTCATAGTCCTTTTTCTGTTGTATAACTCTGCTTCCCTAAGTATCTTAACAGAGTATCTGAAAAAGCTAGGATAATCAACTATTTTTGCCTACAAATTAGTAATTTTAAACTGAATGATAGAGATTGGTTTAAGATGGCGGAATAGAAGGATGGAGCTCAACTTCTCTCCCAAATAACAGCAAAAATACAACCAAATGCCGAGCAGCCTTCAACCAAATGGACTGTAAACCTCCAAAAAAGATACTCTGCTCCAGAAGACACAGTGGAGACCACATCAAGAGGTAGGAGGGGCGATTACGTGACAGAAGCAACCCATATCTCCCGGGTGGGAAGCCCCACAGACTGGAAAGTAACTGCATCACAGAGACTCAGATACAGGACTGAGAGTTCTGAGCCTCACATCAAATCCCCACGCCTGGGGATCAGGCACAGGGAGAAAGAGCCCGTGGAGCATCTGGCATTGAAGGCTGGAGGGGCTTGTGTGCAGGAGCTCCACAGGACTGGGGGAAACAGAGACCCCACTCTTGAAAGGCACACACAGACTTTCACGTGCACTGGGTCCCAGGGCAAAGCAGTCTCCAGAGGAATCTGGGTGGAACCTGACTGCAATTCCTGGAGGATCTCCTGAGAAAACATGGGTGACTGTGCCTTGTTGTGGGGGAAGGGCATTGGAGGTGAAGCTCTCAGGGACATTCAGCAGCCTGCATTTCTCTGGAGGTGGCCATTTCTGGGAAAACCTGCTCCCTCCCATCAGCGCTGAGAATCCGCAGGCAAAACAACAATTCAGGAGGGATCTCAGCCCCACCCATCAGTAAACAGGCTGCCTAAAGACCCCTCAGGCACACAGCCAGCCCCTAATCTCATCCAGAGACAAAGGCCCATCCATCAGAGGGAGAGGAATCAACCCAACCTACCAGTGAGCAGGTATCACTCCCTCCCATCAGGAAACCTACAGCAAGCCCCCTCCATACCAACTTTAGCCACAGGGGAGGCAAACACCTGAACTAAGAGAGGCTACAACTCTATTGCTGGCCAAATGGTCACCACACCAAAAACCTACAAAAATGAAAAGACAGAAAACTCTAACTCAGATAAGGGAGAAAGAGAAAAGCAGAGAAAAACAGCTCAGTGATGAGGAGATTATCAGCCTCCCAGAAAGGGACTTTAGACTGTTGATGCTGAAGATGATACAAGGCATTGGAAATAGACTGGAGGCAAAGATTGATTATTTACAGGGAACACTGAGCAGAGAAATACAAGCTGTAAAAATTAAACAAGAGATGCAAAATACAATAACTGAAATAAAAAATTCCTTAGAAGTAGCCAACAGTAGAATACAGGAGGCAGAAGAATGAACCAGTGAGGTGGAAGACAGATTAGTGGAAATCACTAATGCAGAAGAGAAAAGAGATAAAAGATTGAAAGGAAATGAGCAGAGTCTCAGAGAACTCTGGGATAATGTTAAACGCACCAACATCTGTATTATAGGGGTACCAGAGGAAGAAGAGAGAGAGAAGGGGACAGAAAAAATATTCGAGGAGATTATAACTGAAAACTTTCCTAATATGGGAAAGGAACCACTCACTCAAATCCAGGAAGCGCAACGAGTACCATATAACGTAAACCCACGGAGGAACACCCCCAGACACATATTAATCAAAATGACCAAAATTAAAGACAAAGAGAAAATTTTGAAAGCAGCTAGGGAAAAGAAACAAATGACATACAAGGGAACCCCAATAAGGTTATCAGCAGATTTTTCAGCTGGAACTCTGCAGGCCAGAAGGGAGTGGCATGATATACTTCATGTGATGAAAGGGAAAAACTTCCAACCAAGATTACTTTATCCAGCAAGGCTCTCATTCAGATTTGAAGGAGAAGTCAAAACCTTTACGGATAAGCAAAAGCTAAGAGATTTCTGCAACACTAAACCAGCTTTACAACAAATCTTAAAGGAACTTCTCTAGGCAGAAAAGAAAAGGCCACAACCAGAATCAAAAACACCACAAATGACAAGGCCCACTAATAAAGGCATATATACAGTAAAGATACTAAATCATCCATGCACAATTATGCTACCCAAAACAGTAATCATGAGACGAGAGCACAAATGCAGGTCACTGGAGAAGCACGTGCAATTAAGAAACCAACAACTTAATACATTCTCAGTTATATATAGACTCCTATATCAAAACTTCAGGGTATCTGCAAACCAAAAATTTACAATTGATACACAAGCAAATAAGAAAACTCAACTCAAATACAACATCAAAGATAGCCATCTTGTGAGAGGAGACAACAAGCGAATAAGGGAAGAAAAAAAGAGCAACAAAAACCCCAAACAGTTAATAAGATGGCAATAAGGACATATCCATCAATAATTACCTTAAATGTTAATGGACTGAATGCCCCAGCCAAAAGACATAGACTAGCCTAATGGATACAAAAACAAGACCCATATATATGCTGTCTTCAAGAGACCCACTTCACTTCTAGAGACACATACAAATTGAAAGTGAGAGGATGGAAGAAAATATTCCATGCAAATGGGCATCAAAAGAAAGCCAGAGTAGCAACACTCCTATCAGATAAAATAGACTTTAAGATGAAGACCATTTTAAGAGACAAGGAAAGGCACTACATAATGATCAAAGGATCAATCCAAGGAGAAGTTATAACAATTTTAAATATCTATGCACCCAACATAGGATCACCACAATATATAAGGCTAACAACCTTAAAAGGAGAAATCAACAATAACACCATCATAGTGGGGGACTTTAACACCCCACTTACAGCAATGCACAGGTCATCCAGACAGAAAATCAATAAGGAAACACAGGCCCTGAATGAAGCATTAGATCAGATGGACTTAATAGATATTTATAGGACATTCCACCCAAAAGCAAAAGAATACACATTCTTCTCAAGTGCACATGGAACATTCTCTAAGATTGATCACATCCTGGGTTACAAATCAAGCCTCAGTAACTTTAAGAAAATTGAAATCATTTCAAGCATCTTCTCTGACCACAGTGCTATAAGACTGGAAATCAACAACAAGAAAAAAAATGGCCAAAAATACAAATACGTGGAGACTAAACAACATGCTACTAAACAACCAGTGGATCACTGAAGAAATCAAAGAGGAAATTAAAAAATACCTAGAAGCAAATGACAACAAAGACATGACACCCCAAAACCTCTGTGATGCAGCAAAAGCAGTTCTAAGAGGAAAGTTTATAGCAATACAAGCCTACCTCAGGAAACAAGAAAAAGCTCCAATAAACAATCTAACTTTACATCTAAAGCAGCTAGAGAGGGAAGAACTGACAAGGCCTAAAGTCAGTGGAAGAAAAGAAATCATAAAGATCAGAGCGGAAATCAACGAAATAGAAACAAAGAAACCCACAGAAAATATCAATGAAACTAAAACCTGGTTCTCTGAAAAGATCAACAAAATTGAAAAACCCTTAGCCAGACTTAGCAAGAAAAATAGAGAGAGGACACAAATTAATAAAATTAGAAATGAAAAAGGAGAAGTCACAACAGACATCACAGAAATATAAAGGATCATAAAAGACTACTATATGCAACTATATGGCAATAAAATGGAAAACCTAGAAGAAATGGACAAATTCTTAGAAAAATACAATCTCCCAAGACTAAACCAAGATGAAATAGAAAATATCAATAGACCAGTCACAAGTTCTGAAATTGAAACTGTGATTAAAATACTTCCAACAAACAAAAGTCCAAGACCAGATGGTTTCACAGGTGAATTCTATCAAACATTTAGAGAAGAGCTAACACCTGTCCTTCTGAAACTCTTCCAAAAATTGCAGAAGAGGGGACACTCCCAAACTCATTCTATGAGGCAACCATCACCCTGATACCAAAACCAGACAAAGATACCACAAAAAAAGAAAATTACTGGCCAATCTCACTGATGAACATAGATGCAAAAATTCTCAACAAAATACTAGCCAACCGAATCCAACGATACATTAAAAGGATTGTACACCATGATCAAGTGGGATTTATCCCAGGGATGCAAGGATTCTTCAATATCCACAAATCAATCAGTGTGATACACCACGTTAACAAACTGAAGAACAAAAACCATATGATCCTCTCCATAGATGCAGAAAAAGCCTTTGACAAAATCCAACACCCACTTCTGAAAAAAACCCTTCAGAAAGTGGGCATAGGGGGAACCTACCTCAACATAATCAAGGCCATCTATGACAAACCCAGAGCTCACATCATTCTCAATGGTGAAAAGCTGAAAGAATTCCCACTGAGATCAGGAACAAGACAGGGATGTCCACTCTCGCCACTACTATTCAACATAGTTCTGGAAGTCCTAGCTACAGCAATCAG
>PVHT020000142.1:2110408-2121749 GCA_004024745.2 Catagonus wagneri
CTACAGCTCAACACCAAAGAAACAAACAACCCCATCCAAAAATGGGCAGAGGATCTAGGCAGACAGTTCTCCAAAGAAGACATGCAGATGGCAAATAAACACATGAAAAGATGTTCAACATCGCTCCTCATTAGAGAAATGCAAATCAAAACCACTATGAGGTACCACCTTACACCGGCCAGAATGGCCATCATCAAAATGTCTACAAACAATAAGTGCTGGAGAGGGTGTGGAGAAAAAGGATCCCTATTACACTGTTGGTGGGAGTGCAAATTGGTGCAACCACTGTGGAAAACAGTGTGGAGATTCCTCAGAAAACTCAAAATAGAATTACCATTTGATCCAGCAATCCCACTCCTGGGCATCTATCCAGCAGAAACCATGGCTCGAAAAGACACATGTACTCCAGTGTTCATTGCAGCACTCTATGCAATAGCCAGGTCATGGAAACAACCTAAATGCCCATCGACAGAAGAGTGGATAGGGAAGATATGATACATACACACAATGGAATATTACTCAGCCATTAAAAGGAACGAATTACCGACATTTATAGCAACATGGATGGACTTAGAAATTATCATGCAAAGTGAAACCAGTCAGACAATTAGACAGCAACACCCAATGCTATCGCTTACATGTGGAAACTAAAAAGACACAATGAACCTCTTTGCAGAACAGACAATGACTCACAGACTTTGGAAAACCTTGGTTTTTCACATAAGACAATCTGGGGGGTGGGGGGATGCACTGGGGGTTTGGGATACAAAATCTGTAAAATTGACTTGTGATGATTTATGTACACCTATAATTGAAATAAAATCCATTAAGGGAAAAAAAATAAAACAGAAGAAAAATAAACTGAATGATAGAGAGTTTGAGTTCATGGGAACTGAGTTAGATTAATGGCAACATGTTATGAAAATTGTCATAAAATCTTGTTTTTTCCACATCTGGTGGCCCAACTATTCATTGACTTGGAGTCAATGATAGGTGCAAGTATTTCATAATAAATTAATATTCTTACAGAAGAATAACCTTAACTTTTACATATGAACATGCAAGTTCATAAAATACTGAACAGTAATAGCTGAACGGCATGTCCTGAGAAAAGTCAGATACATGGATAAATTTGGAGTCTATGGTAATGCTTACCCTAAAATTTTCACTCCATGGGCCATGAGTGAAAATGCTCACTAAAGTTCTTTGTTTCATGCTATGTCAGTCTTTCTCAGTCTCTACTATATATTTTTTCTCTGCCTAATAGTATCTGCTGAAATGGGATTTCAGCTTCCTTAGGACTCTTCAGAGTTCTAATTCAAAACCTTATGACTTCTTAACTCCCAATCTCATTGTTAACAATGTTATTATTTTAATAATTTTAGTTAAATTTCTGAGAAAGACAATTACCTTTTCTTGTCTAGTTTGCCACATATTGGTGGACAGCCAGAGGAATGACTGTCCTTAAGCTACCTGATGACCTCTTGTTCGTATAACTAAAAAAATCTCAGAATTTATATAGCTCTGTTTCACCATTGCAGGTCCATCTAGTACAATGACAAAAAATTATTAACTTTAGAAGCTTTAAAATTAGAAAGAATTTAACTTGAAACTTATTCTAAAGCTAAAGATAATTTTGTTTTAAAATAGAATGGCAGCATAGCTCTGTCCTTGATATTAGAGTTATAATAATATCTGGAATTGTCAGATGCCAAGATGTTAATTTAACCATTAAATTTTACATATCATCATGGTGACCTAAGAGTGGGCAGTTTTATAGAGACAGATGACCCTTATTGGTGGTTTACTGTGGCCTGTTTATCATGTATTTCTAAGCCTGTTGTCATCAAAAATTAAGATCATCAGCTGGCATCAGCTTCTCTAGATACAGAAGAAACAAAAATGGGGAAGGGAAGTACAAGAGGCCTTATATTTGTGAGACTTGGTCTTTTTATTTGGGAAGAAAAGCCTTTCTCAGTATTTGTGTATACACATCATTGGACAAATTTGTGTCACATGGCTTCCCGTAGCTATAGTGGAGACTGAGAGTGAAATGAATTTGCTTCCCAACCTAATGTCTGCCTAGCCACAGTATGTGCCTCCACAAATATATAGTTCCTCAGAAAATGGAGGATTCTAGTTTGGAAAGCTGGAGTCAGTAGACAAATGGATTGGGAAATGAGGAACATGGCCTAGGTACAGCCAGTATTTCTCATGTGAAAATAATTCCAGAAAAAAAATATTTTGTTGCTTTTCAGAAGCACTGTAGATCTCAGATGTATGTGTATAGCTGACGATACATGTATCGAAGTATCTTAAAACCTAAAACAGATGTCTTTTGTAATGCATACAGGTGTGTAAAGCCTCTCAGAAGTCTTAAATTTATTGGATGTTTGCTTCATCTTGCTTAAGAGTCATTTAAAATGGAGAAATATCAAAGGATATCATAGAACAATGAAACAAACTATAGTGCAAATGTGGATTAACTAAATTAAATGTGGACACTTTGTATGCTACCATAGTAACTACTTAGTCCATCTGCAGAAAGCAGAACTCTCTGGTCTATATACTTCTTGCATTGAATTTAGCATTAACCAAAATGTGGGACTACTCTTTTTAAATTGTTTTATACCACAAATGAGTAACTTAGATATCAGCAGCCATGTCATGTCCCCTCCCTTACATCCTATTTTACAAAAATATCAGTGAACGGAGTGTAATTTATTAATAATTTTGTATGGGACACAGAATATATCAAAAGTCAGCAAGATTCTTGAAATCCTATGAAGAAATGTTTGCTCTGAAAATTCCTTTTGAAGCCAGACTGTCACCAAGGAATCTAGCTTACTTCATCTTTCATCATGTAGCATATAGCCTTGCTTTCTCCTATCTCCTTCATCTTGAATTTTTTGTTTTTTGAGAGAGGGAGACTCTTTTATTACAAAATGTGTTCTCTCCTTTGTCACAAGAGTTGTTTCTTACCTCCTGTCTAATACTTACATGCCAAATCCATCATGTTTGGAAGGTCTCTCTAATTAACAGCATCCTCTCTTCGGAGTACCCATCATGGCTTAACATTAATGAACCCAACTAGTATCCATGAAGATGTGGGTTTGATCCCTGGCCTTGCTCAGTGGTTTAAGGATCTGGCATTCCAAGAGCTGTGGTGTAGGTTGCAGACGTGGCTCTGATCCTACATTGCTGTGGCTGTGGCATAGGCTGGCAGCTGCAGCTCCAATTTGACCCCTAGTCTAGGAACTTCCATATGCTGCAGGTACAGCCCTAAAAGGCAAAAAAAGAAACAAACAAATAAAAACAGCATCCTCTCTTCTTAGAAAGGATAAGTGAAAAATAGAATTTTCGTTTGCTAAAGTAGAAAATTAATATTATTATTTCCCTTCAATTATTTACCTTCTTCTAATTCCCTACCTTAGTATATCTTGGACACATGTCTTTCTATTGTATCTTTTTTTTTTCAATGAACACAAGTTAGGAGAACATGTAGAATTAGAATAGTAAATTAATTATTGGTGAGATGATGAAGAGATAAGAGGATACAAGCTAATATCAGGCAAATACAAAGAGAGACTGTATTTATCCTTCTAGAGAATATATTTGGAAGTAGACAATATTGGCTAATGTATGTTATAGAAATATTTTATACTGTGAAAATACAACTTACCAAAATGTGTAGAATGTAGCAAAATCAGTTTTTAGAGGTAAACTTATGGCATTGAAAGCGTATATTACAAAACAAAAAATACATAAAAATCAATGATCTGTCTCCATCTTAGAAATCTTAAAAAGAACAATGTAAGTCTAAAGTAAGCAAAAAACCAGAAATAATTAGTTCAGAAATGAAACTGAAAACAGGGAATTGGTAGAGTAAATAAATAAAACCAAATTCTGATTCTTTTTTAAAGATGAATGTCTTGATAAACTTCAATCCAAGTTTACCAAGAATAAAAGAAAGATAACACAAATTACTAATATCAGAAACAGAGGCCATTATAACAGATGCTGTGAGCAACTCTATGCCCATTTTGATGAAATGGACCATTTCTTGAAAGACACAATTTATAAAACTCATACAAGAAGAAATTGGTCATCTAAACTGGCCTGTATCTTTTAAAGAAATTGAGTCAACGATAAACTTCTCAAACAGAAAACATCAATGCCAATTCGCTTCACTGGTGAAGGCTACCAAACATTAAAGGAAAAAATTAAATTAATTAGTTCTTGGTAATTCACTTTTTACATATGCTTAAAGATATTCTGTGTATTACTTTACCCCAAATCTAAGGAAAATGAGAATTATGTTTTCTTGGCTAATTTTATTAATTTCCTAAAACTACTTAGAAATATATGTATCCTCCCTATTATATGTGAATTAAAGAAACTTATACCAATAAAAATTTAGATATACAAAAGAAAATAAATAAATTGTACATCATAGGTATAAAATATATTTCCTCAGAATACCTCTCTTTTTAATGTTTTGAGATGGTAATGCATATAATGCCTAAAAACAATAAGGAGAAAAATTGTGCCTAGTTCAAACATTTCTGAATTTTAGAACAAATTTTAAAAGATTTAGATGTTACAAATAGAACTAAATACACTAATGTCTTAATAAATCATATTATTAAATCATATTATTCATCTCCTATTATTTCTCATAATAGGAGCTGAGAAATCTTTCTATGGCCATATTTTTCTTTGAGTTCTATTATAGTAAATATGGATTTTGTATCACTTTACAATTCTGTTTTTCTGAAAGCTAAATAAAGTGTAAATAAATCTATGTATAACACTTCCTAACATGACAGTGTGACAATATATACTACTACACACCATGAAAGCTCTACAAAATTAAAAGTACTTAACATGACTTTGATTTATATAAAACACGATAAAATATATATAATGTTTTTTGAAAACTCTTATAATGAGCTGATTACATTTTATGCAAGTTATTAAAACATGCATGTATGGTGCTTAACTCCCTATATGATGCCTCATTTTTCAAAGAGAAAATGACAGTTATTCTTAGAATGACTTTAGTTCCCCAAGGAAGTGTTGTCAGTGAACCAAAAATGTTTTTCTCTTTCCTTAATAATTTTTTAAATTTTTAGTGTAACATAGAAAACATTATTCCTATTTCTGTTTCATTACTAACAGAGCATTTCCTTTTTTATGCCCAATATGTCTAAGAACTACAATTAATCATGATTTGTCCAGCGATATTCTGAAAACTAACTCAAGATTTAGGACGACAGCATAACATGTTTTCTTTGAGACTAGAATAAAGCATAGTAAGGAAGTTAATTAAAAGTTAATTTTCTGAAAAACCATGATCAGTAGTGAAACAGCCTTCAAAACCACAATATAACTAAGACATTGTTTTTTTGAATTACTTAATTGTGGCAAGGGTTTAATATAGACAAATCAACTACACTTTTATATTTGCTATAACATAAATAATGGGATCTCTCAAACTATTTTTTCTGCTATGTGGAACATAAACTATAAATGTTAAGTGCAAGATCCTTCCCATCCAAATTTCAGTTTTGCTAAATACAACAAAGCCTTTCTTCCTCACTCATAAGATATATCTGAGTGTCACAGAAGGTGACACTATTGAAGAAATAATTTGAATCCACTTAAACATATTTAAGATAGAAATTATTCAAATTCTTCATTATCTTTTTTTGAGAGAATCACTTTCAACACACTTCACAATTGATTGGACTAAAACTAGTAACGCCTACTGCAAGGAGGAATTACTTTAAGTGAATAATTTGTGATGATATGCACTGTATGAAGTGTCACAGTATTAAAAAAAAGTGAGTCCAAATGAAACATACCTTTTTTATGCCATGAATTAATTGTACGGGTAGATGAAAAGGTACCTTGACACCAGCTCATATTAATTTCATTAAAGTGACAAATTCTTATTTAATATCCTCCCCAGAACTATTTTTAGCATTCTCTTTATAGATTTAAAATCCTTATCAACAATGGGACATTGATATGTGATTACTGCTGTCTTAGAGACAGATAATAAAAACATGCTTCAGTCACTTATAAAGAAAAGAAACAAGGACTGCAGTTAATTCTATGTAAAATTCAGTGAAGAAAGGTACAAAAATAAATATGTTGGTAACTAAAGACATTGGGGTACCATAACATGAACTACTCTTTGTGACCGAAAACAAAAATCTTTTAATTCGACATTGTATTAGTCACCTAGAGCTGCAATAAAAAGATACCACACAGAATCGGTGACTTAAAACAACAGATAGTTCTGAAGGTTAGAAATCCAAAGTCAAAATATTGGTAAGGCCTTGCTCCCTCCAGAGCCTCTAAGAGAGGCTCTTTTTCTCTTCCAGCTTCAGATGGCCCCAGATATTCCCAAGCTTGTGGCAGTAATCTCGTGGTCCAAGCTTGTAGACCAATGTCTGCTTCTGTCATCACATGGCTGTCTTCCCTCTGTCTCATAACATAGAACAGATTCTGGATTTTCCAAGAACTGCAGGCAGGGCCAGAAGAGCTTTCTCCCCATACCCTGGATATGATTTCCTTGCTGGGTGTACCCAGTACCTCATGCTCCCCCCATTTTAGGAATAATCATACTATATTTTAATTATTTATTTAGTTGTATGTCTCACCTAGTTTATTCTAATATTCCTGAGGACAAATTACATGCATATTCACTCATTGTATTTCTGGTGCATTAACAGTGCCTGGCACAATCAGTACTTACTAATGAATGAATTTTTCAAAATGAATAAATGAGTAAATGAATGTATGAAGGCATTGTTGAGAACTGTGGTTGAGGTTTTAGGACAGCTGAAGGAGGACATTTACTTTGTCTATTTCAGGGGAAGGAAGGTATTGAAAATACTATCTCAGGATGAGAATAGTTATTTGTGGTTTGTGTGTGTGTGTGAAGAGAGCCAACAGAATAGAAATGCAACTAATAACTACTTAGTGAAGTAGTGCCCTACTGTATGTGCAGTACTGCCCTACAGATGATCTAGATACTGTGTTAAAAACACAGGTCTGATTTAGCAGGTCTGTGGTACATATGATACTATATTTCCAAAAACCTCTCAAGTGATATTTATGCTTGGTAATATCACTATCCTAAAGTCTGGAACCAAACTTTAAGCAACACTGTGCCCGAAAATGTAAGAGAAGATGGATTCAAGGGAACAGCAGTAACTGTGTTTACCCTAGCAAGGAAGAGACATTTCAATTTACACAGACTGGTATATAGATAGGTGAAGACAGAAACCTGAAGAAGGAAAAAAAGTAGATTAATAGGATATTCTCAGTTCTCCAATAAATAGGTGGAAGATTATGTAAGTATTAAAAATGAAGAGAGACCAGCACTTGCACGAAGAAGAAATATTATAGGAAAACTTTTGCAGGGAAGGCACTATGACAGTGGTTCTCAGTGTCTGCCTTTTCCCAATAAAATTGCCAGGGAATTTTTCAAAATTCCAATGCTTAGACCACACACCAGGACAATTTATCAGAATCTATTGGGAGTGTCCCAGGTGTCAGTACTCTTTAACGCTTCCAAGGATGGGCATTACTGTTGTTACAAATTACCCAAGTCAATTTGGCAGCTACCAACAATTTGAAGCAGATGGGACCTATAGTTCTCCTCTCCTAGAACCTTACTACCAGGTGATATTTGATCATGACAGTAAGTCTCAGACTGAAGTTTTCTATATTTTTAAATAGATTATTTTGGCCATGCCCACTGCATGCAGAAGTTCCAGGCCAAGGATCAAACTTGAGCCACAGCAGTGACAACGCCAAATCCTTAACCAAAAGGCCACCAGGGAGCTCTCCATATTTATAAAAAGATGCAAAAATAGGTAAAGCCATGTTAATGTAAGCTACATGAAGTCTCAGGTTTCTATTTTCTTAAGCACTCCAACTAAGATCTTGATAAAAAGTTCAAAGTGAGGCAAATTCAACAAATATTTGCTGGCAAATATTATCACCTAATATAATCCTTTCTAGCTGGATCAAGAGAAATCCCTCTAGCCAAGTGAAGGGGAAAGTCATGGAATGCTAGAACTCAGGTATTCCTCCAAAGATGTCCAATTGCTGAGCTTCTAGATTTTGATACCCTGTTAATGGATGCCTGCACATTTTTTTCTTTATTCTTATTTTTTAATTGAAGTATAGTTTATTTACAGGTGTACGACATAATGATTTGATACTTTTATAAATTGTACTCCATGTCAAGTTATAAAATTTTGGTTATATTATTCCTTGTGTTATATATTTCATCCTTATATCTTATTCTATACCTAGTAGTGTGTATATCTTAATCCCCTGTCCTTATTTGGCCACTTGCCACCTACCTGTGCATTATTTTTAACCAATTACGTATCTTGTATCACTCATTTTGCAAGTAAAAATTTATTTTTATCATTTTTTATGTTAATTAACAAATTATCTAGTGCAAATTTAGATAACACTAATTGAATGGCATGCTAAACCTATGGCTGAAGTTTGGGCCTTTGATTAAAGTCTTTCAAATGCTAATTAATCACCCTCGAATTGTAAGCAACTGATTCTGGTACTAGAAATTTAAAGAACACTTCCTGAAGAATTGATTGAAGTCAATATCAGCAAAACATTAACATCCTGTCTCTATCTATGTAGAAGGTGAGGGCTATTTGAGACTTTTTGGTTGTTATTACTATGTAATTGATGGGTACTTAGTGAATAGGGGCCAGAATTGCCAGATATACTGCAGGATATACAAGAGTCACTCACAAAAAAGAATTGGGCAGACTCAGTTTTGAACTACCTGTCTAGTAAATGAATATTTTATTCACATATATCTGGTTCCAACTTATTCTCTACTTTAAAGCAAAACATTTCTGCAACTTTTTAGTAAACATATAATTTTCCAGCTATGCAAGTGACTTATAAGTTAGGGACAACACTTGTTGTCCCGTATCTTTATCAAGAATTGCTTATGATTACAGAAAGTAAATGTCACCAATGCCAGCATTAATTGTACTGTTTGAATCAATCAGTAAAATGTACAGCATCCGTCTGCATTTGTGGCTGTTGTAATCACAGTAGTATTAAACACTGGTCAAACATCAGGCTATTTCATATTGCCTTTTAGTATACATTGTACATAATCTTTTATAGGATTAAATGCATATAATTGTATTATAACTTTGTTTTATTTTATAACTTTCATTTATGTTACAGTAATTTAATTTTTTAAAATTCTGTGTCTAAGTTGGTCGTATTACTTATAGATTTCATTTCATAGTAGTGAAGACACAATTTAAAATATTAAGCCATGGGCTATACTGCACTGTTTTAAGGTAAATTATAGAAAATATAAGTTTTTGAACAAATCTGTTAAATAGTGTTGTGGACATGGTGAGAACTCAACGGAAGACAGAGTGTATGCTTTTAAAGTTGACTTAGGAGTTTCGATTGTGGATCAGTGGTTAACGAATCCGCCTAGGAACCATGAGGTTGCAGGTTTGATCCCTGGCATTGCTCAGTGGGTTAAGGCTCCGGCGTTGCTGTGAACTGTGGTATAGGTTGCAGACGCAGCTCGGATCCTGTGTTGCTGTGGCTGTGGTGTAGGTTGCAAACGCAGCTTGGATCCAGTGTTGTTGTGGCTGTGGCATTGGCCGGCGGCTACAACTCTGATTCGACCTCTAGCCAGGGAACCTCCATATGCCACGAATGCGGCCCTGAAAAGACCAAAAAAAAAAAAGTTGACTTAATCTCATTGTTTCGTGATATTTTCCATCAGTCCTCATTAGTCGATCCATAAGCATAGTTGTTCCTGAAGAGTATAACAGAAAATAAGAGAAAAGAATCACTTTGACTAAGTTCATAAACTCATCTAACAACATGGGAAAGTGTGTTATATGTAATAGATGTGTGAGTGATCAGAAAGATACAGCAGTAAAGATTTTGTTCTCTGTCAAAGCAAAACTCAGATCAGACAATGTTAAACAGGTAAGGGAGACTATAAGGCTGTTGAAACAGAAGAGAGATTAGCAGGCAGTATGAACTTGACTCCATTTAAATATGACAGGACAGTTTTTGAAAAGTTGAGATGGGACAGCTCATGGGTCATTTGTATTTGCTAATTGGCCTTTCCCAGAGGAAAAGTAAACCTTCTCATACCTCAGGATGGAAGGTAGTTTTGTTTCTTAGAGCAAGGAACACACCCAAGTTAGACCCCTACTTTCCCAGTGGGACTAGGAAATAGGGATGCTACCTCCTTTGTGGTTTACATTTTGAAGCTATGGCAACCTGGTCCTAGAAAAAAACATTTCTGGGTTGAAAAACTTCAAGGGGAGAGAAAGAATTATAGTTACATCTTTACCTAATAAGATATTCTAAGGAAAGGGAGGTCAGGACTAGAGTCAGGAAGTAGCCTGCCTAAAATTCAGTCAAGCTGAACGAAGCATTAAGATCATCCTGGTCACCTCCAGATTAATCACCCTGAGAACCATAGCTCAACCCAGTGACACTGCAGTTAACTCTGTGGTATTCAGAGTTCGTCTTTAGGATAAGGGCACGACTATGCTTTGAATCATTTGCTCAGTTTTCTTGGTCTAATTCCTCTAGCTACTAAAATTTTGAGGCTAAGACAAAAACAGTTCCCATGTAGGTTCTATCAAATGTGAAGAAAATACCGTGGCTGATATTACTGTACGCGTGAATGATAAATACAGATGTGTCTGTCAAATATGTTATTGAACTATACATCTTAATGCACAGGGTGAATATTGTATTTTATTGATACATAAGATTGCTGGAAATGCTACAATTTTATCATGATTTACCCTGTTAACATTGATAAGTAATTACTGAAATGACTAAGCAATAACATAGTTTTACTTTATAAAATTCAGACTCAAGACCCACAAGCACATTTTATATACTCCTTAAAACTGATCTACTTCTGCTATAATCCATCTAAATTAGGTTTTCATTTATATAATACTCTACTGGTAGAACACTGGGGACTTACTTTAGAAATGTGCCTTGCATTTTAAAGTACAAGAAAGTTGCAAAATAAAAATCTCTCATTATTATCTTCACTTGAAAATATATTTATGCAAGCCTTGAAATTGAGAAAATGTTTTCTTAAGAAACCATTAAGCAAGCATTTATTTATCCCTCAGGATAGAAATAATTGTATGTGGCTTTATAGTTGACCTAATATTTCTAAATTTGCAGATAATTTCTATTACTGTTTTTCCTAGATATATCCTGGAATAACAATTTCCAGACACCAATAATAAGTATTTGAAAAATATAT
>PVHT020000142.1:2126419-2147701 GCA_004024745.2 Catagonus wagneri
AAAAAAAAAAAAAAAAAAAAAAAAAAAAAAAAAAAAAAAAAAAAAAAAAAAAAAAAAAAAAAAAAAAAAAAAAAAAAAAAAAAAAAAAAAAAAAAAAGACAAAGTTAATGAAAATTGATAGGTTTAGTGAATTACTAAAACTGTTTTAGTTTAGCAGTATCAAAAAACATAACTTCATAGTAAAGACATCATGGGTCCAAGCAAAATACTTAAGTGGAACTGATAATGTCTTACCCTATTATGTAGTAAATGAAGGTTATTCTATGCTTCTGGATTATCAAAACTATTCTACCAATGCTGAAATAAAAAATTAACCTAGGAGTTTCTGTTGTGGCTCAGCAATAATGAACCCAACTAGTATCCATGAGGACACAGATTTGATCCCTAACCCCCCTCAGTGGGTTAAGGGTCCAGTGTTGCCATGAGCTGTGGTGTAGGTCGCATATGCAGTTCTGATCCTGTGTTGCTATGGCTGTGTCATAGGCCAGCAGCTGCAGCTCCCTTTCAAACCTTAGCCTGGGAGCTTCCATATGCCACAGTGTGGCGCTGAAAAAAAAAAAGGATACCTATTGAGTGATTTTGTGAATGATTTACTCTTGAATGACCATGTTCTACTTTCGCATTCTCCAGTTACTCCATTTTACCTTTTAAAGTAGTCATTCTTGAAAGGAACAATATATATATTTTAAAATTACATATGAATGTACATGTATACTATGTAGAATATATGTGTGTATATATAGCTAAAAATATTCCACTAGAAATCCCTTCTGTTGGTTTTCTTTTCCATCTTTGAACAATGTTCTGAACAGAATCTATAGCTATGCATTAACTTGTGGGTATTTGACCTGTATTTTTGTCAGATATTAAAAATCTTTGTCCAATTTAATGTACATTCCTTGGAGATAATGTGGGTTTGGCTCCAGACCACTGCAATAAAGTGAATGTTGCAATAAAATGAGTTACATGAATTTTTTGGTTTCCCAGTGCATATAAATGTTATGTTTACACTATTCTGTAGTCTATTAAGTTTGTAATAACATTATATCTAAAAAAGCAATGCACATACCTTAATGTAAATACCATATTGATAAAAAATGCTAACCATCATCTGAGCCTTCAGTGAGTCATAATCTTTTTGCTGGTGGATGTTCTTGCCTTTGATAGCTGTATTCTTGTATTTGATAGCTGCTGACTGATCAGGGTGGTGGTTGGTGAAGGCTGGTGTGGGTGTCGGTTTCTTAAAATAGGGCAACAGTGAAGTTTTACATATTGATTGACTCTTCCTTTCACAAATGATTTCTCAGTAGCATGCAATAGCTTTTGATTTTGATAGCATTTTACCTTCAGAATGCCTTCAGTATTGGTGTCAGTCTTCTCAAAAATCTACTGTTGCTTTATTAACTAAACTTATATAATCTAAATCCTTTGTAATAATTTTAGCAATCTTCACAGCATCTTCATCAGGAATGGATTTCATCTCAAAAACCACTTCTTTTGCTCATCCATAAGAAGCAATTCCTTATTCATTAATTTTTTTTCATGAGCCCTTCAGTGCCATAATCAGGCTGTACTTCTAATTCTAGTTCTCTTACTATTTCCACCAAATCTTCTGTTACTTCTTCCATTGAAGTATTGAACCCCTCAAAGTCATCCATGAGGGTTGGAATCA
This sequence comes from Catagonus wagneri, assembly GCA_004024745.2. Lineage (NCBI taxonomy): Eukaryota > Metazoa > Chordata > Mammalia > Artiodactyla > Tayassuidae > Catagonus > Catagonus wagneri. The sequence continues at coordinate 2,128,092 of PVHT020000142.1, forward strand.
ATTTCTTCCAAATTCCTATTAATATTGGTATTTTGACCTCTTCCCATTTATAAATGTTCTTAAAGGCACCTTGACTTATGAATACTTTCCAAAATGTTTTAAATTTACTTTACTCAGATTCATCAAAGGAATCACTCTCTGTAGCAGCTATAGCCTTACAAGATGTATTTCTTAAAGATTTAGACTTGAAAGTCTAAATTATACCTTGATCCATGGTCTAGAAAATGAATTTTGTGTTATCAGGCATGAAATATGGAATTGAAGAGTTAAGAGTTGGGGTCTTGCTCTGGATTAGGGATTGACTTGAAGAAATGTTGTGGTTGGCTTGATCTATCCAGACCACTAAAACTTCCTCCATATCAGGAATAAGGTTGTTTCACTTTATCATTCATGTGTTCTCTGGAGTAGCACTTTTAATTTCCTTCAGAAACTTTTTCTTTGCAGTCACAATTTGGCTAATTGGTGATAGAGGCCTAGCTATTAGCCTGTCTCAGCTTTTGACATGCCTTCCTCATTAAGCTTGATCAATTTTTAGCTTTCGATTTAAAGTGAGAGACATGCTACTCTTCCTTTTACTTGAACACTTAGAAGTCACTGTAGGGTTATCTATTGGCCTAATTTCAGTATTGTTGTGTCTCAGGGAATAAGAAAACCCAAGGAGCAGAAAGACTGGGGAATGGCCAGCTGGTGGAACAATCAGAACCCACACAACATCTACTGATTAAGTTCACCATCTTATATGGATGTGGTTCGTGGTATCCCAAAACAGTTACATTAGTAGCATAAAAGATTACTAATTATAGATCACAATGAAAAATATAATAATATTGAAAAAATTTGAAATACTGCAAGAGTTACCAAAATGTGGCGCAGAGAAATGAAGTGAACAAATGCTGTTGGAAAAATGGCATTGATAGACTTGCTTGAGGCAGGGTTGCTACAAACATTCAATTTGTGAAAAACGCAGTATCTGAAAATCACAATAAAACAAAGTGCAATAAAATAAAATGTCTGTATTAATTAACATCAAATCTGGCTCCTTCTTTTGGAGGAGAATCCTTGGAACTTCTTCCTTTGTCAATCAGCTATGGTTACATGATAAACTACCTCCAGAATCAGTGGTTTAAAACAACAATAAATTATGATTTTTAGAAGTCCATGGTTTGGCTTAGTTTTGAATGGCTGAGTGGCTCTGCTCCACCTGTCTTTCACTCATCCTCCCTCTGGGATGAAGGAACTAGCTGAGGCATGCTCTTATACGCATGGCAGAGGAATAAGCAAGAATGGGCTACTGTGTTCAAATCTATGTTGCATCACAAATGGTATCATTTCAATAGCCAAAGCAAATTATATGGGCAAACCAACTCAGTGAAGCAGATATTCATTCCATGGAATGGATCAACCACAATGTCCCACATCCCTGACTTGCCCCACTCCCTTGGCACTATTCTTTGAATTAGTGATGCAGATACTGGGATCTTACTGCTTTTTCTCAGTCTTTTTGTGTAAAGTTGGTACATCTTAGAAAGAGTCCTTTCCACCTCCATAACAGTACCCTTTTAGAATAATTCTAACCTACAACCTTCTACAGGGCCTTTATAGCCCATTGAAAAACTCAGCATCTTTGAGCCATCACACTCTAAAAGTTGTGGTCACTTCTGCAACCTCTCTGTCTCTTTACACCACTCAAAGTCATTTCCAGTGAGCTTTTTGCTATTTGGTTTTCCAGGTGAAATGTAGGCATTATCTCCATGACCTTCTCAAACCCAAGAGAACATAGATCAAGATTTTCCAACATTTTCTCATGTGTCGGTACCAGGGATCTTTGAACTCTTTTATGTTGCTTGATCACCAAAGCAGAAGAGAAGAAAAACTCAGGCATCATAACTTATCCTAAAAGTTTAAGTATCCCAACCCCCATCATCCAGATCACACAGCAGCGATGTGCTCTAGGGGAGCAAAATTCACTGCCCCAAAATGTGTCTCTTTGGCATGAGAATTAATTTAAGTCGATTATTTTCAAGGCCCAAAAGATTCAGGAAGAAACCTTGACCTTCCTCTAACTGCTTAAACAATGTAGATAGAGCACCTATTCCAGGAAGGGACCTATCACCATAGTTAACTATAGTATGAACTAGGTGTACAGGCTGGGAGAGATAATATTACTAAATTTTTGTGTGATTGTTTTCCTGTTAATCTGTCTCATGTCTGTTTATACTTTAGAACCTAGAAGGGTAGAGGAAAATTTCTTCTTTCCCAATTGTACCATCTTCAGAGCTCCATTGCCCTTGTGTGCTTTAAGTCTCTAATTTAGAATGCAGAGTTGGAGATGGAAAAGTGAAAAGAACACATATGTTTTAACCAAGATATTGACAGTTAACTACTTTATGAGGGTCACCTGTGGAAGGAATAGTTAGAATGCTGAGTTTGACATGAAAAGTAAGGTTATTTTTACTCCTTTCAGTATCAGCTCTGAGTATCAATACAACACAAAACTGTTGGTCCATATGTTTGTTTCAAATTATTCAATTTATTAAATATAGATTATTTATGGAGAAATTAAATATAGATTATTTGTAGTCAGTTTTGGCATGTATACAAATAAATTTTATTGTCTACTACTTTAAGTTTCCTAGAGCTGATTTAATAAGGTATCAAACACTAGGTGGCTTAACACTGCATAAATTTATTGTCACAGGAGACTAGAAGTCTGAAATCAAGGTGTCAGTGAACCATATTCCCTCTGATACCTGTAGGGAATCCTTTCTTGCCTCTTCCTAGCTTCCAGAGTTTTGCCAGCAGTTATTAGCATCCTTCACTTACAGGTGCATCACTCCAATCTTCCATCTGCACATATTTTCTTGTGTCTTCCCTGTGTCTTCCTCCTGTGCGTTTCTATCTCTGCGTTCAAATTTCTCGCGTTTCTATCTCTGTGTTCAAATTTCTCCTTTTTATAAGCACATCAGTCGTCCTGAATTGGAGCCCACCTTAACAACCTCATTTTAACTAGATTACCACTGTAAAAACATCAGACTCACAGAGTAAATTTACACAATGCTATGTGTCAGTTATATTTCAATAAATCTAGAAAAGATGTATCCATATGAAGTAACCTTCTGAACTGCTAGGAATTTAGGACTCTAACTTATCTTTTTAGAAGGAGTACAGTTGAACCCATAGTATGTACATTAGTTTTCTTAAAATTATATGTGTCAAGATAATAGTAGCTAAGGTGATAAACCTAAGTCCATGGATTTGCAATAAAAAATTAAATGCTAGTGAATATATTTATAACCTAAATTTCTCATGAGAAACTTACTCTGTAGTTCCATAAGCCAGAACTTCTAATGCAATTTTTATTGGAATTGTATTATCTTGTGGATTTAATTCAAAAAATTGTTTTCTTTTTGTTATCAAATACCCCTTCCATAAACACAGTATCATTTTGCATATACTCAAACACTCTCTCTTTATATTTTTATATTAAAGTTGTCTTTCATAATGATCTTGGCCATTTCATGTTTGATTAATTTCCAGGCAGTTTATACTTCTGCTGTAATTGTTTATGAGGCCTATATAATTATATAAATTAATAACACATGTCCATAAATATCTTTCTCTTCCTCCATCCCTTTTCTCTTTCTGTCCACATGGGTTCACACATACACACGCAAACACACACCTACATATTTTTAAGAAATTATAGAGGATATTATGACTACATTGGAAATTGGAGTGAGGATGGCATTAAGGAGTAAATAACAAATAAGAAAATGACTTTGCATGGCCCTGATAGTGGTTTTTCCAGTAAGTGAAGGGTGTGATTAATTGAACCTTATGCACTTAAAAGCATATTCAATTGCAAAATCAATGTCTCTTTATAATTTTGACACTTTTAGATACTAAGAAAAAATTTTATATCCAACGTGGTAACAAATACAGTGAAAGAATAAGTTTATTCTGACTAATTAGACAAGTTTAGATAATCTTTTAAGATGATGCCACCAATAAATAACAGCAGGTTTAAAACTGAAAAGAAAAATATTCTTCATTGAAGGAGCAGGAGAGGGAGAGTAGAAAACAATATTCCCCTACTTTGATTGTTCAGTGGTCACTAGGAGGACTTTTTCATTTCAACTGATCATTTTGCTGCAGTCTTGTCAGGGAGCTCAGGTCAGGAACCACGTCTTCCAGAAAGGCCCATCAGCCATCAGCCGTTTCCTTTGAACAAAAATTGTCTTCTCAGCAGTCTGCAGCAGTCCTTTTACAAGCTATTCTTTTTCCGTCCCCAGGTGATAGCTCAGGTAGAAGGGAATGTAACTCATTTGAAGTAGATGTGCTAGTTACTCTGGTTTTAAAACATAAAGAACCAAACTCACTATAATATCTCCAATGGCCTGGCTTTCAGATTATCCACAGTGATGTGCCCAGTTCAGAAATCGTTGTCATTGGAGCAATGTCAAAAGACATTATTTCTCAACATATTACCAAGGAAACAAAAATATAAAATAAATTCTGTCTCATGGAGAAGGGGAAAATATTTGATAACTCTTCAACAGAGAGTACAAAGTACAAAATAAGTGGCAAATTTTACATTCAGGCAGAGGATAATATTTCTAATTCCTTCTGCTCTACTTTTTGCCTTCTTATTATCTTTTTTTTTTCTTGTTGAGCGTTCACTTTTAACTCTTAGGCCATATTTACCCAAATCAGACCAGGAGAGTCATGCACAGTTCTCCCAGTTTGGACAACTGTCACCTTAATGCTAGCTATGAGAACTGACACAACTAAGTCTCACTACATAACTCTAATAATTAGCTAAAGATGTAGGAGAGATCTACCCTGCAGATTTGTCTGAATAACTCTTTATTCTGAAAAAGAAATACCAGGCAGTTTAACTTAACACTGCCTTGTTTTCCATTAAATAGGAGTATTGCTCTTTCAGTACTTTCGTATTCCCCTAAAGCCAGCTTTCTCTAGAATTTCCACTTCATTGTTGCATTCTTTCTACGTCCCTTAGATCTGGCATCACTATATTGCTTTCTCTCTTCCCTGGATTCTCTGCTTTTAACCAATCACCAATTTTGCCAATTCGTACTTCACATTGTCTTCCACAATCTTCCTTAATATTCTATTCCCTCATTTCTCATTAGCGAAGGCTAATGTACATATTATGTTTTCAGTTCTAGGAAGCTGTCAGTAAAAAGAAGTGCTCTTGCATAGTGGAGCAGAAATTTTAAAAGAAGAAGGAAAGAATCACTCTAGTTTTATCCCATGGAAAAACCAAACTGCCAAACATTATTTTTTTCAATGAGATGGTGAGACTTTAATCAGTTTGTCGCTCTTGCAAGTGCTCCCTCTGTGCTTTCACCCTCAGGTTCCACAAAACATGCACTTCGGAATTTTTTGCCATCAAAACTTACAATAAGTCATTGATATTCCTTTTCCTGTCTTGCATTGTGATCCCCTAAAAGAATGTTTGTATAGTTTAGGGATGTGACTCACTGGTTGAGACTGTGGCACTCAAGCTCTTAACCACAGTGGTATCAATAAGGCCTAAGAATAAGGTAGATTTCATAGGTCAGGGAAGATAATCAGCTAAAGTTAGAGCAGTATCTTCTATCTTTGAGTCATCCATATTTTTTAGCTAGGGGTTTGACCTATTTAGTGATAGATTATATATAAAACTGTAGCTGGAAATAAACAAAATATGAAAGAAAAAATTTCCCATTGAACTCAACACTGAAAACCCAACCCAAATTATACAATTACTATGTGTGAACATGATTTTTAAATTTCCAAACTGTAGGTCATAGAATATTTTAATGTGTTTATTCTCAGAATAGAAGTAATAAGGTGGTAGAAATCAAGTAACTATTTATGAGTTTTTCTATTAAGAGAGTACGGTTTTGCTCCAGAAATCATGTACTTACACTTTTAACTCTTCAGTGAGCTCTTCAAGTTATTTTGCTTGATCATTTTTATTGGAGTTAGGACCTTGTTATTTCATTTTTTTTTACATTTTCTGTTAAGCTCTTCAGTTGATACCTATAAACTACAGAAATACAGTTCAGTTTGTTTCAATTGTTTTCCCAAATTGCCATCTCCATTTGTCTGTTATTTTTTTAAGAAGTTGATAATTTTTCTTTTCTTACAGAAAGCCTTTTCTATTTGTTGATTCTGCTTCCAGAGCAATTAATTTTCTATTCATAAAGTCCCTCATTATGTTTTCCAGTAAATATTTATTTTTCCGTAAATCCCTCAATCTGTTGCTTTGGATTTTTTAAATCTGCTAAAAAATATTATAATGAAAATTGCTAATCTCTATCTGCGAAAACTAAAAAATAATCCTTAAGGACTCAGAGCATGAGTTCTGAATTGAAGAGTGGTATACAATAAATTCACTTTACTGAAGAACATGAATGAATGAATGAATGAATGAATGAATGGATGAATAAATAAATAAATAAATAAATAAAATTCAGACACAAGCCTGATGTCCTGGGCCCTCTGAAAATGATAAAGTTCTCTTTGCAGCATGAGATTGAACTGTCTTGCCATTTGTCCTTGAATTAGGATTTTAAAGATTAGCTGTCATCTAGAAACCATCCCTTCAATTCAAAAGAAAAACAAAGGAGAAACCCAGAGTAATTTATCAGCCCCAGTTGTCCAGCTTGGATACAAAATAGAACAAGAAGCCAGGCTTTCTGACTCCAAATTTAGGCCCTTTCTCTCCATTTTACTCTTAAAAATGGGAAAATTAGGGATAACTTTTCTCTAGACTGAACTCCTATCTTTGCAAAAGATTAATCCCTCACCTGCTACCTAAAGTCGACTTTGGATCCTTATTATGTTGACCAAGAGCCAATGACCAACCTTATACTGACCTCTTTCCTCTCTTCTTGAACAGCTCGTGCAGTCATCACCTGCATTACGTGATCTTTCTTTTCCCCTATGACTTCATTTTAAAATCCTCTTTTCTGCCCCTGCAATGCTTCCTTGCTGTCCCTTGAACGTGTCCCGGGCACATTCACAGCTTAGGGCTTTGCACTTCTCTCCTCTATGTGGGTAAGATTACTCCTCCAGATGCTTGCTTGGCTCATTCCCTTACTACCTTCAGTTTTCTGCTCAAGCCTCACCTTAGCAGTGAGGACTGCCTTAACTGTACTACGTCAATCAGGCCCACCCCAACCTTAAGACTCTCTGTCTCTCTTCTGTGCTTTCTTTTTCTCCATAACCCTTATCATTATGTGATGTGCTATACTTTGTGTATTTATTTGTTAATCGTCCTATCCACTAGAAATTTAATTTCTTTGAGGGTGGATTTTTTTTTTTCCTTTTTTTAGGGCTATACCTATGGCATATGGAAGTTCCCAGGCTAGGGGTTGATTCAGAGCTGCAGCAGCCGGCCTATGCCATAGCCACAGCAATGCCAGATCTGAGCCACATCTGCCGACCTACACCACAGCTCACAGCAATCCTTAACCTGTTGAGCTAGGCCAGGGATCGGACCACATTCTCATGGATACTAGTCACGTACTTAACCCGCTGAGCCACAATGGGAACTCTTGAGGGTAGATTTTTGCTTGTTTTGTGTGCTACCGTATGCCCAGAACCTAGAACGGTACTTGTTGTAGTTTGTACTCATTAAATAGTTGTTGAATGAATTAGTTGTTAGTGCCTCTCTGTCAGATTCCTATTTATCCAAGTTCCTTTACCACTCAGCATAGTTCACCACTACTTTTCATTTAGGAGTGTTAGGCCTTCCAGATATAAAGGGACAGAAAAAATGAAAACTTGAGATTAGTCACAAAGGAGAAATTACATCAGCAAAAAGGCAACAAAGCAATAGGTCTCTGTTGCTTATGTATACATTAAGGGAAATGAAATATAAATGTCAAATGTAGTGATGAGCAGTCCTCTCTCTTTACCTTACTCCCAAAGGTATGAAGTTATATCCTTTCTCAGAACTCCCACAACAAATTAAATAACTGTCTTACCAGTCATTACACTCTGCCTTATATGTTTTTAAATGTTGGTCTCTCTAACCTGATCGTGAAGTTCTCAAGTCAGAGATGGTTATATCTGTGTTTCCCTCAGGATAGTGAATTATACATGGGCGATGTATAATGTTTACTTAGGTTGACTTAAATATTGCATTGAAAGTAGGACAGAAAGAACTCCATGAAGCCTTGTATCTCTAGAGTCGCAGCGCTTGGAGCAATATTTGCAGATAGGAGGAAACCACTAAATTTGGAATGAATAAAAAAAATAAGGAGACAGAGTTGGAAAAAGGCAGAAGTTCAGAGAAAAGGGAATATGGGTAGAGTGATTCATGCCAAAATGAGGGGAAAAAATTTAAATTCTGAGGTAAAAAAAGAAGCTCATCCAGAAACAGACTGAAAACTTTGATGCTTTACTATGTCTTCTTTTAATTTTTGTTTGGACTCATTACACTTAATGGCAGTCAACTGCTCACCATTAACTGTCTTCCACTTGGCACTTACTTACCAGATAACTCTGTCCAGAAGTTTCACTCTCCCTTCATTTGTGGAAAAAACAGTCTGTGAGACAAGAGCATACTCCAACCTTGTTTCAATTTATTTAATATCCCTAAACACTCTCACTGAGACTTTCTTCGCAAATAGTTCCAAAAGTCTCAACTTCTCTACATAATTATTAATATTTCAAACAACAATATGTATATACTCTTGCTTCAGATATTCATTTAAAGGCAGCTCTCTATAAGTTTTTTTTTAACTAAACAATTTTAATTTATTGAACATGTCATAATAAATAATTATTATCAAATTTTCTCTAAATAGAAGCTTCAAGTCCCAAGGATCTGTTGTTTATAAACATAAATATTTATAAAGTGACCCTTGGAAATCCATCATTCTATTAGGTGCTTGTTAACCACTGTAAAAACAGATAAGTGTGTACAGGCACTGAAATACCTACTTATCCTGAGAAGCCAAATCCCATGAACCCAGCTAAATTAACTCTATTCAAACTGATTTGATCAGAGAACCACCAGGAATCTGAGGCATTTGCTACACTATTAGCGAAAATAGTACCTAAACTGCTTTCAAATTGAATCAAGGACAGCGGTAGGATATAAAAGAAAGTATCAACAGTGAATGATTACTGGATCTTTCTTTTGGTGCTTCTAAAGGAATGTAGGCTGACTTTATTTGAGCTGTTGTATATATAATTGTATGTTGTACAAATAATTACAAAATAGCAGTTTCACAGTAAGAAATCAATGGTAAATTCAAAATCATTTTAAAGTGCACAAGTAACTTGGTTGTTAGATTTTTTTTTAATTTATATGTATCATGTGCGGATTCCCTGGCACACTGCTTCCAAAAATAGTGTGTTTCTATGAAATCTGTTGTTAGTTGAAACAATGTAAAGTGAAGAAGCAATTACTTTTGAATCCTCTTGCTAATGGGTGCACAAAGTAAACTGAAACAAAGCACAAATGTTTGCAGACACCACTCAAAGCTATAGTCACTTGATGCTGAGATACTGGGTGCAGTCTCAGAGAAGGATCTTGGCCCAGAGGTTCTTGCTGCCTCTGTAACACCTCCCTTCAAAACAAGCACCGGGTGCTACTTTTGCTTTCTGCCTTTTTTCCATAAAAGTGAAAATTCTCTTTAGATTTCTTTCATCTAGGGAAAACAGATACTAATATAGATCCTTTAAAAGCAAAGTTGTGTAAACTTTAAAAAGTGGGGGATAGTTGTGTATCAACAGCAAGTTAGTATTATGTTCTCAGTTCAAAAGACAAGCACAGCATAGCTAAGGTAAAACTTGCACACAGTACATTTACAATGAAAAAATGGGATACTACATTGGTACACTTAAGTTAGAAAAATACAAGCCCTTAAGCTTTGAGAAATTGACATCTACTTGGTAGATTCACAGAGCAAGGAAAGATATTTGAGGAAGCAAGAACAACATAATTATAATTAAAAACTACTAGAATATACTGAAACAGAAAACTTTCCAGAAATATCTGCATTTATGTAAAGATTTTTTATAATGACACTTTTATTTAGAAAACTATTCTATAAAATATTTTTCAAGTATTTAATATCCCCAAGTCTGAAATTATTGCAAAAATCCTTAATTATGCAGTTCTCTATATATTTTATTTATTTATTTTTTACAGCCACATCTATGACATGTGGAAGTTCCCACACCAGGGTTCGAATCACAGCGTCAGCTGCTGGCCTACACCACAGCCTCAGCAACATTGGATCCAACTGCATCTAGTGACCTATGCTGCAGCTTTCGGCCATGCTGGATCCTTAACCCACTGAGCAAGGCCAGGGATCAAACTCGCATCCTCGCGGAGATATCAGGTCTTTAACCTGATGAGCCACAATGGGAATTCTGAGCATAGTAGTTTATAGTCTTTCTTAGTTATTGGTTTATAATAAATTATATTCTTTTCACGCAGTAAACTAATTTAAACAATGAGCTTTTTTTCCCCTATGATCTTTTAGTTTTATGAATGTTATAAGGAAACAAAGCCAATTCCTTAACAATTTCTTTTTTACAAAGGAAAGTATATTTATTTATAAACTCCTTTGAAGGAAAACATCTTCATATACTGAGAGATTCTTTCCACTGGATGTATAGGTTAAGATATCTAGAGAAGGGAAATAAACTTCTGTCCAAGTATTGATAGTCGTGTGAGAAGCTTATTTACCTCCTTGGTACCTATTTTAAATGAACATAGTCTGCCTTAGAATATTCAGTGTATATTCCACACAGAGGCTAAAGCCTCATATCCTCTGTGGTGGCTGATGCTTCTCCCTGAGAACTAAGAACTACATTCTCCTGTCCAAGATTTTCATTCCCTTAGGAGCATAACCATCATAAATTTGCCTACCTAGTGAGGCTTCTGTTGTTTTTGCACTAAGAGAGGGTTCGAGAAATTAATTCTATCCACTGCACAGTTGACAAAGGATTTCTTTGATTTTCCCATACAATCCCTCCATCAGTTTCTTTTTGAAAGCCTGTTTGCTAGTCTCTTTACACCTGAGATCAACAAAAGCTCAGCATATATTATAATGACAGTGTCACATAATATTTCAAAGTCACGTGTTTTCTCCACAGCTCTCATCACTTTAATTGTTGTTAGTTTCCCCCACTGATAATCTTTCCATATATATATATATATACACACACACACACACACACACACACACACACACACGTATGTGTATATATATATATATATATATATATTTGAGAGTTTTCCCTCCTTTTCTCTGACTTACCCAAGTCCTATCTTTCCTGAAAACCTTTTCTACTCTGGTGTCTGGAAACCACATTCCATATTTACTAAGCTTTCCTCTCAATACAAAATCCTCTCTCAGTCTCCATTCTTTGGCCTCATCTGAAATGTAAATCTTTCCTTGGTATGATCTTTATACTGGAGCCCTTCCCAGGAGAAGTTGTTCTTACATTCCACGTTCCATAAGCCATTTCTCAATATGAATCACTACTCCATTCCCTAATGCTACCATTCACTTACATCATTTTCAGGTCCCTAAAGTGATTGGAAACTTTTCACCTGAGCAATTTCTCTAAACCTTAAATTCCCACATTATTCCCTAGTCTTGACTCTTCACACACCTCACTTCCATTAAACCAGGCTTTCATTCCTTCAAACCATCAGTATTTGTAGCCATGACCTCTATGTTGTTCATATTTCTTGCCCAGAAACGTTTGATTTCATCTTTTATTCATCTTTAATAACTTCCTGGTAGTGTCCTTGTTGTTCTCTAAACATACCAAGCTTATTCTCAGTACTGTTTCTCTATACTAACTACCTTATTTCTGGTATATATATCAGTCAGGATGATTTCAGCTTCAGGTAGCAGGAAAAAAAAAAGTCAAACAATAGAAAATATATTGGTTCACATAAGTAGAAGTTAGAGGGAGGTCATGCTTTAGGTTTGGTTTATCCAGAGCTCAGTATTATAATAAAGTTCATTAATTCTTTCCACTTTTTGATTTAATCACCCATATGCTGGCTCCATTCTAAATCTAGTCCTTATGTTCCAAGGACATCGTCCAGTTGGAATCAGGATGAGATTTCTCTTTGATATCCAGAATTGGATTGTCATCACCCTCCAGAAGAGCTGTTAACTTCCCTTTCCTGAAGCCCTCATAAATTCCTCTTTCATCTCATTCCACAGAAAAAGAGTCATATACCCATTCCTAAATCAATAACTGTGACCAGGCAGATGGAATTACTTTGGTCAGCAGTAATTAAGACCCAACCCTGGACCTAGGAATGCGCATTGGGCAAGGTGGGTAGATAGATAGATAGATAGATAGATAGATAGATAGATAGATAGATAAATAGATATGGAGATATGTGTAGATATAGATAGATCTATCTATGCTAACGGAATTGTCCCTATGTTGGATATTCATCCTTCGTGATTCAGGAATTGAGCTTAAAGAATCAATAGAAAAGGATGGTTCCCATAATCCTTAGAAGAGTGATTTGCAAACCTCCTTTTTGTTTGAAAAAAGTTTTCCAAATGAATACTTGTGCAGGGGCTAATACTTCAAAGATATCAAAGCAAACCTCCTTTTCTTTCAGAGGATAGAGGTTAGCAATGGTTCCTTATGCACCCAGGAAGCTTCTTAAGGTAAACTTGAAAACTCCATAGAAACCCTGGTGTACCATAGGCTGCAGTTTGAAAACCTGTGTCTTAGATTGTTTCTTGAGTGACATTCAGTTATTTCAACCAGATTACTAAAAGCGTGATTAGTAACTAATATGAGAATGGTGTCCGAAGTGGATTTATTCCTTATTACTTATTGATTGACAAAACTCTATGTAATATTCTAAATAACAGTCATGCCATTATCATAGTTGATATTTAACTATGAAAATTAAGAAACTTGTTCTGATTTTACTACAAATGAAGAACTTTTCTGTCACTACATAAAGGAGTACCTATATATAGAACCAGAGTTTTCTCATGAATCGTAAGATTTACTCTTTATATGTCAAAACCTAATCTGAATTTGTTTATCCTAGGTAATAGTTTGACCAAAGGAAATTCTTCATAGAACCACATTTAGAACCAGTCTTTTTGTACAGAGATAAAAGCATGACCGCGTAGAGCCTGAAAGACCCATTTACATTTTGAGATATTTACATTATGACTTCTTGACATTTTGATTCTAAGTTCAAAGACCAGACCTGTAGCCACTTAAATTTCTCTGCCCTATGCATTTCTACCATTCCCTCTTCTTGTTGAGATGTAGGGAAAGGAGATAATAAAATGTCACATATTTTTAGTAATCAGTCCAGACTTCCTACAAGGACATTACTTTTCTAGAATAGTCAGAGATCAGTCACAGAGGGTTCATAAAGTGTATTAAACTCAGGTATCTGAATTACTTTTTTGAGAGCTAGCAAGTCTTGATACTGCCTGTCAAGCTCTTATCAGGGACAACCACTGTGATGCAAGAATAAAGTGAGAAATAGAGTTATACACTTGAAAATGCCTAGTTTCCACTTCTTAGACTTCAAAAACTGTACAGAACTTCAGTTGTGCTCAAGCACACCTCAGTGTCTCTAGATAGAAATGAAACCGGTTTTACATTCCAAAGCCTGAAGCCTTCAGTTTAGTTGTTATTGTACTTGTTCATTTGTTTATTTGTAATAAACAACTTCAGAAAGAAATAAAATGAAATGCAAGACACGTGTGCCACATTTCTCATGTTTTTGTTCATAGCAGGCATCATTAATATGAACTGGCCCCTCCTGATACAACCTATTTGCCATCCCTGATTTATTACACTAAAATTCACTGTAAAATGAGATGATTTTAGAAGATTTAATACTAAGATGAACAAAAAAAAGCCCCATGAACCAGATATAATTAGGGAAGATGGGTAACTATGGAGAAATCAGAGTTAAAACTGAAGAAAGCTGAAGTTTCCACTGTGGCACACTGAGTTAAGAGTTCAACATTGCTGCAGCTGTGGCTCATATTTGATCCCTGGTCCTGAAAGTTCCATATGTTGTGGGGATAGCCAAACAAACAAATGAACAAACAAAAAAACTGAAGAAATCTGACATAAGAAAATAGCATTAAAAATATACAAAACTTCTAAGTATATGAAAATGTTACTTTCTTTTAAAAGCTAAGGTTTAAACTATAAATGCATGAAATAAAAAAATTGAAAATGGATAAAAATGGGAAAAATTTTAAAATGGGTATCAAGGAAAAAGTAGAACCTTCTTGAATAAGCTTTCAAATGAGACAGTAAGAAAAAAATAGTTGAAAACAAGTAAGGTAACTGATGAAATGACAGAGTTTTAGAAGTCTAACAAATTGTAGAGTATGAGGAATAGGAACAGTTTCGTTGCTAATGAATGATAGAAAAATTGATTTTCCTTAAATTCAGGCTGACAACCCCTAATGACCCATACATACACTGCACAGTAACATAGGTCTCTGGCCAGTTTCCAATTGACATACTCCATGAAGGTCAACGTCGCCGCTGTGCCTGTGGTTATGCACCTTATAACTGTAGCGAGCACTCTTCTCACAGTAAACCACGCATGGTAACCCCTAAGGTGAATGAGGCACAACCTGCTCATCTGTGCATGGCTGTCCTACCTTCCATGGTGTTATCAAATCCTCTCCTCTCTCCTCACATTCTGACTCCTGGTGCCATCTCCTCAGTTACTCTCAGCAGATGACTTACATCTATTACAGACAGAAAACAGCAAATGGAATTACATCAAAATTCTGCCTCCAGGCCTCTAGTTATTTTTCATCTGTCTTCATCCTTTTCTACTGTCCTGCAGATGGAATCGCTATCTTATTACTTGACTAGAGACAATTACTCCACCACCAATTATGCCTTTTTCTCAGTATCTTCAAATTGTTTGCATTTATGATTTATTCTATAATAATCTAATTATATCAAAATGTTCCAGTCTTAGAAGTTTCCTGGTGGTTTAGTGATTGAGACTTGATGCTTTAACTGCTGTGGCCCAGGTTCAATCCTTGGTCTGGGAACTGAGATCCCACATCAAGCCACTGTATGCCATGGCCAAAAAAAGGAAAAGAAAAGAAAATATTCCTATCTTAAAAGAGCCTTCCCTTTAGACCCTCTTTTCCCTCAAGCTTCTGTCCCACTCTCTGTTTTTTCATGATGAATTTTCTTAAAAAATTTGTCCCTGCTGCTCCTGGTAAATCCCCTTCAGTTTGCTGTAACTAGGTCGCTAGACAATGCCATGTAACTGAACACAGAGTGCGTTTTTCTTGCCTAAATCACGACACTGTAAGTGACTTTGTCTAACTTTCAGTATCCTTAAAAGGAAGAAATGACCTCCTTTTTTCCCTTTCCTTTGGCCTGGAATGTGTTCAGGATGGCATAGGCTAGAGCAGCCACCACAGGTCCAGAGATAAAACTATGTCCTGAAATTAATAGAGTCAATTGACGAGCCTAGTATTACCTTCCTCTGCACTGCTGAAGAATATAGATATCAGTTTCTATCTTGTTTAATCCATTATATTTGATATTCCTTTCGTTAGAACAACTTAGACTAAACCCTGACCAATATATTGATGTTGATGACTCTAAAATCTGTTTTTCCAGGCCAAGCTCCAAATTCCTATACTCAACTAAATACTTAACATGTCTCATAGACATCACAAACTAATAAACCCAAAAATTAACATTTGATCTTCATCTGCAAGCTTGGTTTTCCTCTTGGTTCCCAGTCTTTGATACTCACACTACTATCCACTGGGACCTTTGGAGTCTTGTTGGTCCTCTCCTGATTCCTCACATTCTTGTTCTCAGGAAGGCACCCAGTCCTTTCCTGTTGATCAACAATTTATTTTTCTCTTTTTTCACTGCCAGTAGCATAGTTCATCCTTTCTAACCTCAGATCTTCCAATAACTTGAGCATGACCTACAAGGACCTGCCTTCTCAGTCATTTAATAGGACACTCTGTCCATGTCTCTCCAGGCCAGCTATCTGGGGTTCTCTCATGTCCTCACACCCATTTGACTCTTTGCCCTCTCAGAGCCTTTGCCTGTTTTTCTTTCTGCCTGGAACACTCTTCTCTTTGTCTTTGCCTACATTAGTGCTATTCTCCTTCATGACTTAACATTACTTCCTAAGGGGAATGCTTCCTGAACTCCCAGGCTAGGGTAAGTTACCCTGTTTATTATAAACTTCTATGGCCAACTGAAAATATTGTTTTAAACAATACACTTTTCAACATTTAATTATGTATTAACTTGAAATAGTCACTCATGCATTTTCCTACCTAGAATGGCAGAAATATGTCTATTCTATTCTCTTCAAGCCAACACTTGGAATCAGGAATAATTCTTTATCCAAGCTTAGGTGTTCAGTGAAAACTTTTGACCTCTGATGTTGAAAATAATGAACAATAGAAAAATAATAATTTTTTTGTCTTTTTAAAGCATGTTTAGGGCTTAATTTAAGAGAATTTATTAAACTGGCAGTGCGAATTGCATTCACTCAACAACTTATTTGGTAAAATGAAATGTCCTGGTTTATGTATTTGAGAAAATGATCCAACAAATTATTTTCTAATTTGTCCACTACTAGTGAAAATGTTTATGAGGACTTTGTCATAAAATAAGCAGCAAATAAGTAATGAACAAAAGGTAGAAAAAATACCAGAGGAGAAAGGACACAGTAAAGAGATATCTGAGTAAGACTAGCATGTGCTCTTTCAGGTGACCTGATAGTTTTCCTGAAGTCACTCATTTAGGCAAGGCAATAACGCATAGGGTGACTTTTCTCCCATAGATTTCTACAGTTTAGCTTTTGAAAATGAAATAATAGATGTTGTTTCGTTGCTCTTATTGGTGTTTACCTCATTCATTTTAAACAACTCTATATCTGGGCTAGATGCCAAACTTAGAAATATAAAATTGCCATTAGGTGACTCTAATATTCTCTACTCTAGGATTTTTAGTACATTTGTGTCAATGTAACCATCTAGTCAATACAAAAAAAAAAAAAAACTTATACTTTTGTTGCACCCGTTTTTCTTTGTCTAATTGCTTTGTGCCGAATAGTTAAGACATAGTCTTATTTGAGAATAATCCTTTTTGCCTTTTTGTATTATGGGAAATCTGCCTAATATTTTGTAGGAATCCTTCAAGCAAATGCTCTAGCACTACAGCCCCTAACAGTTAAGTTTATGCATGTGCACTGAATATATTTAACTTGATTAATTCACTTAAGTGACAATTTACAAAGTTAATAAAAATCACATTAAGACCTAAAATGTCATAGGAAATTTTCCTTTTAAAAGAAGAAAGATGGAGTTCCCATTGTGGCTCAGTGGTTAATGAATCTGACTAGGAACCATGAGGTTGCGGGTTCAAACCCTGGCCTCGCTCAGTGGGTTAAGGATCTGGCGTTGCCATGAGCTGTGGTGTAGGTTGCAGACGTGGCTCGGATCCCATGTTGCTGTGGCTGTAGTGTAGACCTGTGGCTACAGCTCCGATTGGACCCCTAGCCTGGGAGCTCCATAGGCCGCAGGTGCAGCCCTAGATAAGGCAAAAAGACAAAAAATAAAAAATAAAAGAAGAAAGATACCTCAAAGAGTACCCAAGGTGATATGGAGTTCCCGTCGTAGCTCAATGGTTAATGAATCTGACTAGGAACCATGAGGTTGCAGGTTCAATCCCTGGCCTCGCTCCGTAGGTTAAGGATCTGGCATTGCTGTGACCTGTGCTGTAGGTTGCAGATGCGGCTTGGATCCTGCATTGCTGTGGCTGTGGGGAAGGCCAGCAGCTACAGCTCCTGTTAGACCCCTAGCCTGGGAACCTCTGCATGCCACGGGTGCGGCCCTAGATAAGGCAAAAAGACAAAAAAAAACAAAAAAGGAATAGCCAAGCTGATTTAAATAATTTGTCGTCCAAGAAGAGGACTTTTAAAGATCCCACAATAAGTGTTATAATTGTTCCATATGCTCGACATCTAAATATCCTAGATGGGAAGTTCCCTGATGGCTCAGTGGGTTAAAGATACAGCATTGTCACTGCTATGACACTGGAACTTCCACATGCCAGGGGTACAGGCAATAATAAATCAATAAATAAATACCGAAATAGTCTATTCTGTACTGAAAAGAAAGTCCATTTCTTAAGGGACAGCAGCACAAAACAGTTAATTAGAACGAATCATGACTTGTTATCACTTTGGGATTCAGATAGCTGATGGAGAGAGACTAGACAAGAAGACTTGTTGAGAATCTACACGCACATACAAGCTTATCAGTAGAAAGGTAGAATTGTCCACATTTCTCTGACTATGCTGTAAAATAAATTGAAAGTTGAAGTGCAACAAAGAGGCCTTTAAAAAGTAACGTTAATTGAGTTTGAAGAATAAGTGCTCCTTCTTACCTAACTAATCTGTGTTTTATCCTGAGGTGTATAGAGAAAAAGAAACAAAGAAAATCTAGTCATATGACCTTTGGAACATTGTCTTTACTTCAAGAACCTACTACCTCTATGCCCTGGCTTTTCAGTTTAAAAGTATTTAGATTTGTTTGAGTTTTCTGAATATTAAATAGTGTATTAGAAAAACTCACAGGGAAGCAAAGCTTTCTAAAAATGTCTGTCAGAAAACAACAACAAAAACAAGCCATGCTTGAGTGTCAAAGTGACTGCAGGGAAGATAACTGAGTGAAAGGAAAGTAACCAAATTTGTATTATTCTCCTCTAAGGTTCACTCAGAGCCTACTTGACCTGAGAAGATAGCACTCTCTCTCCAGTCCAATCCTTCCCATTAAAAAAATGTCTTCTTACATGATCCAAGATAATACTAAATGTCAGGAGCACCTGCAGTTTCTGAAACCTAAACTCATTTAAGGAAATTGTTCCGTTTTTCTTCCCATCCATATATCTTCTTAACTGACATGTCAACAAATACAAATTATTTATGCTTCATATCCTACAGCTTTCTCTAAGCCCTCCATATAAAGTAATGCTTAGAAAATATTTCAGATTAACTAAACTCTTGTCTGAGCTCATGCAAAAGGTAAAGTTAGCAAAAGGAAAATGAATTTATTCTAAGAATGTTAAAGGAAGAATCTGTTGGCTTCCTCTCCCTATCTATGAAATGGAAATGCTCCAACTATTCTCCGTGCTGTATAGTGCAGCTCAATGGATCAGAAGAATGATAGTCTTCACAAGCATGAAGGACTATACAAATTCTAAGTGATAATATTGCTCTTATGTTTGTAGATACCATTCAACTCCAAGCTACATGCAAAAATAATTAAAGGGTAGAAAATTTGCTATTATTTTTATCTATATGAATAGTTTACCCAATACAAACTCCTTTATCAAAACTGCTCAGGAGTTCCCATCGTGGTGCAGTGGTTAACGAATCCGACTAGGAACCATGAGGTTGCGGGTTCGATCCCTGCCCTTGCTCAGTGGGTTAACGATCCGGCGTTGCCGTGAGCTGTGGTGTAGGTTGCAGACGCGGCTCGGATCCTGCGTTGCTGTGGCTGCGGCGCAGGCCAGTGGCCACAGCTCCGATTAGACCCCTA
>PVHT020000142.1:2154793-2227344 GCA_004024745.2 Catagonus wagneri
TGTGTGTGTGTGTGTGTGTGTGTATGTGTGTGTGTGTGTGTGTGTGTGTGTACATGCACACACTGAGTCCCAATGTATACCATCAAAGATTTGAAAGCCACTTCATCAGTTAAATTCTGTATATAGAAATTCATGTACTGGTAAAACCTCTTCACTCCGGAAACTAAACATTTGGACTAAACCTTTAAAAAAAAATTCTACCCCTTTTTCAAACAGATTTTAGGCAAAGGTAGGCAATTTGCCTTCAAATTATCACCAACTGCATTACCAGAACCTAGCTTTTTTTTTTCCGGTAGATAGAAAGGCTACCTTTTATCTTTTAAAATCGAGGAGCTATAATGTCAGGGATCTTCTTTTCAGGTTCTAACACATCTAGCCTGGCTCTGGCATGTCTTATTTGGTCTGAAATATACTTCAGTATTAATCTTAAAAAACCTATTCTTTCTTTTTACTAGATATAAACACATAAATATTTGATTCTAATAAAAATTTATTTTTCCTAAAATGACCATCTCTCTTTACATTGCTCTCACACAGTCTGTTTTTAACTAATTCCCTTATAATTTCCTCATATATTGGGACGCATACTTCAAGTAAATTTCCTTACTTTTCATCAGAAATCAACGAGTAATCATTAGTCTATCATTTACTTGATTTATTTAGTGCCAATATCTCCTTTGATGGAATATTTATACCCTCTAAATGTAAGGAAAGTTAGATTTTATTCATTTAAGCAGGAAGAGAGACTTATGGACTTGAATTTACTTTCAAAGCTTTCTCAGTAAGTGTTGGTTGTCTTCTCTATTTCTATGAATTCCCCTAATATTAGTTTCTTGTGGCTACTGTAACAATTATCACAAATGTAGTGGTTTAAAACAATAGAAATGTATTGTCTTATAGTGGTAGAGTTCACAAGTCTGAAATGGATCTCACTGGGCTGTGAGGTATTAGCAGGACCTCACTTCTGCTGAAGGCCTTCCTTAGAACCTGTTCCCTTGCCTTTTCTTTCTTCTAGAGGCCACCCACATTTCTTGACTCATGACACTTTCATTCTGTTTTCAGAACCAGATTTAGCTTTAGGCTAAATCTTTCTCATGCTGCCATCTCTGTTTCTCTCTCTTCTGCACCCCCTCTTCCACATATAAATACTCTTGTGGTTACTTCGGACCGTTTCAGATAATACAGGATAATCTCCCTAGGTCAAATTCAGTTAGTTAGCAAATATAATTCTATTTGCAACCTTAATTCTCCTCTGCCATGTAATCACAAGTACTGGGGATTAGAACTTGCATTTTTTTAGCTGGCCAGTACTCTGCCTACCACACTAGGCAGAAGCTATAAGCCATTACGTGTAGGACACTAGAGAAAGGGAGGAGATTATTTTTTTTAAGTCAAAACAGAAAGAAAAGAATGATGAATAATGAGATAGAGATAAGTATAGGACCTGGCATGACCTCATTCACTACCCTCAGGTACAGGTTAAAATCATATTCTCACCAAAAATTTTAATCTCCCAAGTGCCAAAATTAACAAGATGTTCCAAAACTCTTTTATTTTAAAACTCTGCCAAGAATTACTCAAGAATCTTAATGGTTTATTCAGTTTGCAAGGTATACTCTTTCTTCCAAAATCCTGCTAGCAACAGATTAGAAAATTAAATCAGGGCAGGAGAAGTCCTAGTTTTTCTTGTCCCCATTTCAGTTATTGCCAGCACAATGGAAAGAAAATACAGACTAAAGAGAAATATGATACTTAAATAGAACTTTATCCAATAATGAAACTTAAGGAGTAATTAAAATTCTACTTAGTACCAAAACAAAAATATCACATCTAGTGAATGTTCCAGGCAACGCATATCCCAATCTGCAAGTAAATGTTTGAGTACCAAAAAAAAAAAAAAGAACAATGTTCCCTGAATTCATTTATAAGCTTAATACCAAAACTTTTCACTGGGAAAACATAAAAGGTCAATCCTATTTATAAACATAGCTTAATTTTTTTTAAATAAAATATTATTGACCAAAATCAAGCAATGTAAGAACTAAATGACCAAGTTTTGTCTAATCCCCAAAAAGAGGTGAAATTCAGACAATATATTAATGTGCTTGGTTTTACTTAGAAATTAAAGGAGAAAAGTCAGATTGTCATGTCAAATGAGTCAGAATAAAGTTTTTTTTTTTTTTTTCTTCTTAATGGCTGCATCTGCAGCATATGGAAGTTGCTGGGCCAGGTGTCAAATCAGAACTGCAGCTGCAGGCCTATGCAACAACCACAGCAACACCAGATTTGAGCTGCATCTGCGACTTTTGCTGCAACCCAGGATCCTTAACCCACTGAGCAAGGCCAGGGATCAAACCGGCATCTTCTCATAGACTACGTTGAGTTCTTAACCCACTGAGCCACAGTGGGAACTTCCAGGGACAAAGGGGATAAAAGTATCAAGATTTGGTATGGAGAAAAAAATTAATTCTCTACAGACTTTTAAAAAAATGTATTATTATTAAGGCTTTATTTTTTTAAGAGTGGTTTAAGGTTCACATAAAATCAAAGATAAAATAGAGATTTCTTATACATCCTCTACCCCCACACATGCATAAACTCCCATTATCAGTATCCCCCATTGGAGGAAAAATCTGTTAAAACCGACAAGCCTCTATTGACCTATCATTATTATCAAAAGTCCATAGTTTAAATTACAATATAGGAAGTTCCATTGTGGCACAGTGGGTTAAGGATCTAGAATTGCCACAGCTGAGGCTCAGGTCACTTCTGACCAGGGGAAACTCCCACATGCTGCTGGTGCAGCCAAAAAACCAAATAAATGAATAAATTACAATATACTCTTTATATTGTACATTCTAGGGGTTTTAACTTTAAAGAAATCAGTTTGTCAATTATTTCTTTAATAGACTATGCCTTTGGTGTTGAATCTAAAAGCTCATTTCCATACCCAAGTCATTTAGATATCTCATAGTTATCTTATTTCTGGGCTCTCTAATCTGTATCATTGATCTGTTTGCCTGTTATTTTACCAATACCACACAGTCTTGATTACTGTAGCTTTTCAGTAAATCTTGGAGTTGGGTAGTGTCAGTTCTCCAACTTTATTTTTCTCCTTCAATATTGTGTTGACTACAGTCTTAAGTATGATGCTGGGTATGTGTTAAGTATGATGCTACCTGTAGGGTTTTTGTAGATACTCCTTATCAAGTTGAGGAAGTTTCCATCTATTACTAGTTTACTGAGAGTATTTTTTTTGTGAATGCATGTTGCGTTTTGTCAAATTCTTTTTATTCATCTACTAATGTGATGGATTATATTCGTTGACCTTTAATTATTGAGCCAGTTTTGCAGAACTAGGATAAGTCCCACTTGGTTGTGTACATAATTCCTTAAAAATTGTTGGATTCAATTTGCTAATACTTTGTTAAGGATATTTACATCTGTGTTCATGAGAGATACTGGAGAAATTCCAATTTCTTGTAATGTTTTTGTCTGGTTTTGGTACGAGGATAATGATGGCCTTGCAGAATGAGTTAGGAAATATTCACTCTGCTTCTAATTTTAGCAGACTTGTACAATTTCATCCTTAATGCTTTAAATTCCCAGTCTGATAATTCCAAAATTCCTTCCCTATCTGGTTTTAGATCATGCTTTTTTTTTTTTTTTTTTTGCTTTTTGGCATAGCGTATAATTTACTCTTGATAGCAGGATATGAAGTATTGGATAAAAAAGACTACTACAAATAGGTTTGTAGCAATGGTGGTGAGGTGGGGGAGGAACCGGATCATTCTACAGTTCCACACTTAGTTCTCAGTCTTTTAGTGAGTCTTTGCTTCTGGAACCCGGATCATTCTATAGTTCTACACTTAGTTCTCAGTCTTTTAGTGAGTCTTTGCTTCTGGAACTTGAACTTCACAAAGTCTCACTGTTTCTCCTCCTGCCCCCATAAGTGAGACAGGATAGCTAGATAGGGCTGGAGTTGAGAGAGAGAGAGTGTGTGTGTGTGTGTGTGTGTGTGTGTGTGTGTGTCCCCCTCCCCGGTCAGTGAAGCTTTGATAATACCCCAGCAGGTTATGCTCTGGTTAACTTGTTTCCCCCAAGGACAGGCATTGTTGTGGAGAACAGAGTGCTCTGGTTTATTTCAAAATGGTTTCTTTTCCCTTCCCTCTGTAGGAAGCAGAAGGGGATTTTTGTCTGATATTTATTATGGGAACATGCATGAGCTCCTGATGGTAACTTTCACAATATTATGGGGGTCCCCTTAGCGTTTTTTGCTCTCAGAATTGTCCCCACTGAGCCTCCAGAAATTCAACAATTACCGTTCAGGTTTTCCTACCCCAACACTGGGGTTTCTGCTTGTAAGTGAGTCTCTGCTCTGGTGAAGCAAGATGACCTGTATTTGCCTGTCTGTCTCTCTAATATTGCAGCAGAGGTTTTTTGTATCCTTTCTCTAATGGATGCAAGAAGAGTTGTTGATTTTTCAGTCTGTTGGGGCTTTTACTTGTTAGGACAGAGTAGTGATTTCCAGGCTCATTATATGCAGGCCCAGAACAGAGATTCATTACAAAGAAAGTTGAAGAAAAACTATAAAGTATTAAAATGACCCCATGGTGATGAAATGAAAATTCATATTTTAAGATAAGACAAGAACAATTTAAACATAATTTGTTGTTCTGCACGTCTTGGCCTCCTTCCTCCCCTCTAATGTGCATTATGCATCTACACTATGTGTTAACCAGACCTCCCCAATAGCAGAAAGACCTGCTCAACCGTAAAGATCATTTTTCTTCTTCTGGCACTAGCCATGTAATGCCTTAGAAGAAAACATTCCTTTCTTAATCCTATAAGGGGTCACGGTGACCCATCACTAGCTTTGTACTTGCAGACATCTTTGGTACAATGCCAATAGCTCATTTCCCTTAAAGATAGTAGTGGTGCAGAACAGATTAGTCAGTCAGAGGAGATTCTGGACCACACCGTGTTGAAGTTCTTAGCTTTAAATTCTTACTATTGCCTTATTAATGTTACTAGATATATTACCTGTATTCTGCTTATTTTATAAGATTGCTTCTTGCATTACCAAATGTGTGACTGAGCCTCAGATAAAATTAAAGGTGATTAAGAGTTCCCTAGTGGCTCAGCGGGTTAAGGATCCAACATTGTTAATGCTATGGCTCTGGTAACTGCTCTGGCACAGGTTCAGTCCCTGGTCTGGGAACTTCTGCATCCCATGAGCATGGCCTAAAAAAAACAGTGATGATTAGGTGACTTGAAACAATTGACCAAATATATATTTCTGTAAGATTAGTGATTGTGATAGTGTAACTCTAAGATGTGGGAAGACACTAGCAAGAGGGAATCTTCTCCTAGACCATAACAGACTGGTTAGACAGATAGTCCAGGCGCTTTTGGCTACCATTAACAGGGTCTAGTCTAGTAATAGCATAGGTGTCCTATCAATTAAATCCATGCCTGACCTGAGAATAAGCATTCCTAGTGCTGTGGGACAATTTGAACATGAAATGCCTCCCAGACCTTAGTTGAAATTAAGACCAAAAGAAAAGGGATTGTAAAATAAAAATGTTGCCCACCATCCACTTTTACAAGAATCAAGCCATTAGTCATTGCAGTCACCGACCTACAATTCACCCTGAAAGGAATTCGGGGTTCAGATTAGAATGAGGCACTTTGTGCTCTGGGGAAATCAACAGAACTGGCCCTCACACTGTTAAATATTTTCAGAAGGAAATTTTTATGAACCAGATTCTTTCATCTTTCCATATTTAGAAAAGCACTACAATCATTAACTAAGATTCTGTTCCTCATGACTAGCACCAGCCATCTATGGAGATGTGTGCCTGACTGCACATACCTCTTTTGCCAAGATCACATATATACTGGCATCCCCTTCACCTCTTCAAAACAGTTCTCAGATCTCTCCAAGAGACTGCCTTCCCAGTTGTAATCCTCACTTTGTCTCAAATAAAATTTTCCATTTCATTCTTAGATTAACTATTGATTTTCTTCATTGACAGTGGTAACCTTCTTAATGAGGCTTCCCTTGACCAATCCTCGCTACACACACACACACACACACCACACTTCACATCCTATCATTTTTCCCTGCTCTGTTTTGTATCTTTTTAGCACTTATCCTACCTAATGTTTTATGTTTTACTCATTTGGAGTAAATGGAATATTACTGGAATATTAATCTCCATAAAGGCAATGGTTTTTAGGTGGTTTTTTGATACTGCTATACTTCCAGAACCTGTAATAATACTTGGGACATAGTAAGTGAATAAATGAATGAAGAAACACATAGAAGGATTCAAGAAGATTATTATAAATTTAGTATATTCCTAATCAAAATCTCAACAGGGTTTTTCTTAGAGCTTTGTGGACTAATTTAAAACATATATTGAAAAGTAAAAAGCTAAAGAAAGCAAAAATTTTAAGAATTTGGAATTTCCATTCCAAAAAATGAAAGAATTAATCAAACCAGAAAATAAGCTGTAATATTTGAGACTGCGTGGTTATAATTGAAGAATTAGTCAGATGATTAGGTTAATGACTCAAAATACAGATAATTGAGAAATGGCATTTTAGCAAAACTATAATAATGGACTATTTTACAAATGGTGCTAGAAAAATTCATGATCCATATGGAACAAAATAATTATATATTTCTATATCAACTCATATACAAAAAACTCACTTAAATTTCAGATGAGTAATTACTTTAACATAAAGAGCAACTTGTAGCACTTCTACAAGTGAGGGTATTAGCTCATATTTAGGACTTCAGGTAAATGAGTTTATTTATTAATATTCAGAAACATTAAGGTTACTTACAGATCAGTAAGAGAAAGAAAAACTATCTAATTAAAACAAAACAACAATAAGGGATAGGGACAGACAAATCATGAAGGGAAAAACCCAAATGGTCGAAAAACTGATGGAATGGTATCCAATTCTCTAGTAATTAGGGAAATGAAAAATTAGGTCGTAAGAAACTGCCATTCATCAATTGAGAAACCTTTTTTAAATGCCTGGTATTAGAGAGGAAGTAGAGAAAACAGAACTCTACATTGTTGAGGGAAATATATATTTGTAAAACATAAAGGCAGTTTTGCATGTCTTGTAAAGTTTGCAGTATCTTGTAAAATTGGAGGTGATGTGATCTAAGACCCAGCATTTTCACTCCTAGGCATATACTTAAACAAATTCAATACTTGTGTATAACACGTATTAGGATAATTTTTTAATCATTTTATAAGTAACATTATCATGTAGTATCTTATTCCACTAAATGTTTTACCTGTATTAACTATTTTAGGTTTTGCAACAACCCTCTGAGGTAAGTAGCTAATTGTAACCCCTTTTATAGATGATGAACTTGAGGCATGGAAAGAGTATAGAAACTGCCAGTTAACACAGCTGATAGGTGGTGGAACAAGGATTTTAAGAGAGGTAGTCTAGCCCTAGAGTCCATCTTCCTGACCTATATGTTATCCCATCCCAGTACAAAGCCTACAGGGAAATATTTCAAAGCAATCTAAACACCCATCAACAAAGGAATAAAAAGTATAGCCATTCAATAGAGAACTTTGCAGTAGCTTCATCTCTCTACATGGATATAGCTGAAATCATAATTCTCGACAACAAAAATCTGCAGATGAATAACTCAATTTTATATCATATATATCCTATTTAAAATCATGTATTTATGGAGTTCCCATAGTGGCTTAGTGGGTTAAGAACCTGACATAGTCTGCGTAAGCCTGGGAACTTCCACATGTAATAAGTGCAACTGTAAAAAAATTTTTTTAATTAAAAAAATTATATTATATTTTATGGGTTTGTATATATTATAGAGGTAATATAAATAGGAATAATAAATATCAAAAATTCTGGATAACTTTAACTAATGAAGGAAATGGTGTCAGGAAAGAATACACAGGAGATTTCAAATATACCTAAAGGTTAAAAAGGAAGAATCTGAAGCACCTCTGACACAACATTAACATTTGTCAGAGTTATGAAACATGAACTCAAATGTTTCTTGTAATATTTTGTAAAATTTTTTGGAGGGGAAAATCCAACCACCCTCGACCCCATCATCTCATTCATGGTTAAGGATATTTTACACGTGGACTCCTAAAGTTGTGACTCATCACATTGTGAACTCCACTCTTCTTGCCACAGTTGCTAGATCAAAAGCGACATGGAGTCTTGGTCACATGCAGTGCTACACCCGCTCTCCCCACTCTGTTATTTTTGGCCTTGAGTCCTACTACAGCCATCATGGTGAGTTTGCTTAGGTAACGTAGTATTTTTTGCCTTCAAAAGACTTAAGATCAGCTTTCACCATAAAAGTGGATATAATACAACTCTGTTATAAAAGAGAATGATTTCTATACCTGTGTCCTGCAAAGCTCCTCCAGGTGTTCTGCAAAGTCTCCTTAGGAGACTTTGAACCCTCCCTACCAAGAATATTAAGGGAATATCTTTATAAGGAAACATCAGCCATAGCAACAACAAAGTTTTCATCACTCTAAATTCATATCACTAAGATGAGCCACTTAAAAGATTCTAAACAAATACAGTCTACTCAGAAAGGACCCACTATCTACCCCAAGACCAGGAAGCTGTTGACACCTTTTAAAGAGCAACACTAACAGCTCAGCTTCTGGCTAATCAGGTTTCTACCAATATACTTCATCCATATTTAAATTCTCTCTTTAAAAACCTGAGTGTGGATATGATGATATTGTGTCTCTATTTTTCAAGTCATCTGCAATTTAAAAAAAGAGGGAATTTTACTGTGGTTTAAAAAGGCATTTTAACTGGAATTTGAAACTTTAAGTGGAATGAATTCTGCTTCTACAGCTCAATTTCAGGCAGAGTGAGCAGGGGGAGATTTCCCCCCCACTCCCTTTTTAAGGCTTTGACTTTGCTTATGTCTAAATCTAATGACATTCTTTTACTAATGTAATATTTATACATAATTAATTTAAATTCATCCCCCTCAACATATTTAATTTCTACCTATGCAATATTTATTTTCATATAGGAAATAAGTATCCAGTATTTGACTGTTGCAATATTTTTTTAAGAAGCTATTCATCTCTTTATACAAAGCTGTTTAGAATGCAAAGTAGTAGTGTTTTAATACTGCACTTATGTAATTTTGTAGAATACTATCCCTTTTCTCGCTGTCTTTCTCTATTGAGAAAGGATGTCAATATGTTAAAATATTTTTTTACTATTATGCTTACTACTATGGTCATGTTATCATGAATTATAATTTAACTGAACATTTTAAAAGCAAATATTATTGTAGATGTGGCTTACTTCATAAATCTATAGAATTAAATCTATGCAAACTAAGCCTACGAGAAGAGTGTGCATATTTATTTTCAATAATTCAAAAGGGATCTTCTTTGAGGATGAATATAAACAATGTGCTCTCCACAATTTAGTCTTTCCACAAATACTTCAAGTTCCATTGTGACAGTGACACACTTTATTTTACTGCTGAAAGAAGTGAGGCAGATTAATCCCTCCATACATTTTTTTTTTGTCAAAATGTTTTTGGCAGAAATCAAAATTTTATTATTGTCCATACAAACTCCTTGAGATCTCCTTTAATAATTCTGATATAGGTTCTGCCACATGCCTGACATGATAAGATGTGTTTGGCAGATGATATCAGGATATAATCTGAATGCATAGTGGTTCATGTTAGAAGTGCATGTACCTAAGAATTGTATGGTTTTATTATATGAACATCAGTGTTCAGCAAGTCCTATTACTACTGTGATTTTATAATTGTTTAACTTTATTTCATTCAGTGAATGGTTTTCAAATGTCTACTATATGTGAGGCACTAACTAGATGTTGAGGAAACAAAAGACTGATAAAATTAGTTTCTTGACTGAAGGAATCTTGGTTTCATGAAGGAGTAAACATGAATAAACAACTATTAAAAAGTAAAATATTACGCATAATAGTGGATTTTTTGCAATAATGCCTCTGTGGTAGAGTATATTATTAATTGTCCATAAGTACTCACTGTCTTTTCCAGTTAGGGAAGGGAAAATCATTATTACATGAGAACAATATTTGAGAACTTAATTACAAATAGTAAAATATTTCCATATCTGTAACTTCTTTAATTACATTAGGTATTAATTCTATAGATTTTTACATGAATAAATTTTTTAAAGGAACAAATAGTCTGCAGATAAAAGATGATGAGAAGGAAATCACAAAGGTGAACAGTACTAATGGGTGAACAGTACTGACTCAAAGTTTAACTAGTTTCAGATGTTCTGAAAGAGCTGGGTAAAGAGTGGGAAAATGTTAGGGGATCAAGTAGATGGTATTTCTCAGTTTGAAGTCAGTAACTTGGAGTTTAAGCTTCAACTTCCCTTCTCACACCCTCTTTAAACATTGCTAATAGAGGATTGTCAGATTACAGCTCCTTACAGAAGAAAGACATAGCTGCAAAACCAGCTATGTGCCCAAGTCACCAAGGGATATTATTAAAATGCAAATTCAGAGACAGCAAGTCTGGGGTTAGCCCTGAGAGTCTGCATTTATAACAAGCTCCCACCTGATACCTATGCAGCCAATCTTGTCATCACATATTTGTGTGTCAAGATTGGTGCTGATATAGTTCTAGTCTAATGCTCTTTTGTCTGTGACTTACTCATTACCTTAATTAGCTATTCATTATACTTTTTTTTTTGCACTAACAAAATAATTTCTTTGTAGGTGATAATACAATGAAAATAATCTCTTTATTTCTATTACTTAATCTACCATTTCAGTTAAATTGAGTGAATTTTGGAAAAATGAAATGGAGTGAGAAAAAGATATTTTCTCAAATATCCACTTAATGAAAATTAAGCAAGCAGAAAAAAATAAAATGAAGAACAGTTTTATCTAAATGACAGTTTGTTCTTTATTAGGCTACATAATATTCTCATTTAAATACCTAAATAATTTTTGTAATAGTAAGTCAGTTTTTCCTATCTAGCTAGCTGGCTTGAAATAATATGACTAAATTTTCATGTCCCAATATATATAAATAAATTAGATAAAATTAGTTTAATGGCCTCAAAATTCTGAAAATGTGTAAGAATGTTTAACCCCTTATTTAGCATTAACATAAAACAAATATTGGTTAGTGAATTTAACGCAAGTTTAACCTCAAATCCTAAATCATCAAAAGCAAAGGAGTATAGAAATCTGATAGCTTAATAAGACAGGGTTATAACAGGTTTGAATACAGCTCTTCTACTTCCTGGCCAAGGCTATGTTTCACTTTAGTCACTTAATAAAAAGAGAAATAAAGCAAAAATTTACCTCCTAGGGTTGTTTTAAAGACTAGACAGTTTAGTAGGTGTAAGAATTTAAAACCATATACACATATGTTTGATGTGTATAAAGGCAAGGAAAGGACAGTAACAGTATGTACTATTCATGTGATGGGACTGAGAAGGAAGGGGAAGAAGAGGCCATAGTGAAGACCTAAACAAATTTCTCTAAAGACATACAGGTGGCCAATAGGCACATGAAAGATGATTATCATTGCTAATTATTAGAGAAATGAAAATCAAAACTACGGTGAGGTATCTCCTCACGTCAGTCAGAATGGCCATCATTCTTAAGTCTACAAATAAATGCTGGAGAGGGTGTGGAGGAAAGAGAACCCTCCTACACTATTGGTGGGAATGTACATTGATACAACCACTATGGAAAACAATATGGAGGTTCCTTAGAAAACTGAAGATACAACTACCATGTGACCCAGCAATCCCACTCATGGGCATATATCCAGACAAAACTTTCATTGCAGCACTATTCACAACAGCCAAGACATGGAAAAAACTTAAATACCCATCAACAGATGAATGGATCAAGAAAATATGGTACATATATACAATGGAATACTACTCAGTCATAAAAAGAATGCAGTAATACCATTTGCTGCAATATGAATGCAACTAGAGATTATCATACTAAATGAAGTAAGTCAGAAAGAAAAAGATAAATGCCATATGATATCAGTTATATATGGAATCTAAAATACCACACAAGTGAACATGTCTACAAAACAGAAACAGACTCATAGACATAGAGAACAGACTTATGGTTGCCAAGAGGAGGGGTAGGTGAGGGAGGGAAGGATTGGGAGTTTGGGAATAGTAGATGCAAATCATTTTGTATAGAATGGATAAACAACAGGTTACTACTGTAAAGCACAAGAAACTGTATTCAATATCCTGTGATAAACCATAATGGAAAAGAATATGTATATGTATAACTGTATTCAATTATTTGCTATTCAGCAGAAATGATTTACACCATTGTAAATCAACTGTTACTTCAATAATTTTTTTAAAATTAAAAAAATAAATCTATGCCTACAAATTAAGAAGCTATTTATTAAATAAATCATCAAAAATAGAAAAGTAAGTGAAATATTATAGAGGTCTGAACTGTAACAAAATAAACATAGCGATTTCTAAACTATAATAATTAAAAATACCCTACAAGTTTCATCTCTCATCACAGCTTCAAAAAAAAAAGCAAAAACTTCAAAATTCAATGTCATTTGTAAATTAAGCCTGAAAACTTAAAGGGTAAACAAAAACTATCAAGTTTTTACCACTAGTCAAAGTCAACGACAGTGATCTAATAAAAATATGTTCTTATCAGAAGCATGAATTTTAAACTTTTTAGGGGAACAATTATTTTTTTCTTGAATAATTTAGTAATGTTGAAAAACAAAATTCAGTTGAATAAAATTGGCTTTATAATAGGGCAGCATCCCATCTAGCAATTTCAAGGAGCTATTTAAAAAATGGACTGCTTTTTACAAGCATAAGGTGGGACAAGGAAGTTAAAGGAGTAAATTATTTCAGGCAAAGTCATCTTCTCCTCTGGGAAGGCAAGGGGGTCATATCACCGCAGATGACCTCAAGAGTGTTGATCAGGAAATTCCAGACTGATTGGTTTAAAATTACTCCCAGGAGAGTTAGGTTAGGTATTAAGTCTTGGTAGAGCTTAGGATAAGTGACTTCGGTTTGGGCCTGTTTCTTTTTTCTTTTTTTAAAGTTTTGTTGAAGTATAGTTGATTTACAGTGTTACAGTAATTCCAGATGTACAACAAAGTGACTCAGTTATACATATACACACATCAATTCTTTTTCATATTTTTCCCCATATAGATTATCACAGAATTTTGGGTGGAGTTTCCTGTGCTAAACAACACGACTTGGTTGGCCAGTCATTCCATATATCACAGTGTGCCACTTCCAAACCCCACTCCCACCCCCAGCCAGTCCCCTTTGGTAACCATAAGTTTGTTTTCAAAGTCTGAGTTTGTTTCTGTCTTGTAAATAAGTTCATTCATATCCTTTTTTAATATTCCACATATAAATGATATTATATTGTGCTTGTCTTGCACTGTCTTCACTTAGTATGATAATCTCTAGATGCATCCATTTTGCTGCACATGGCATTATTTGTTCTTTTTATGACTGAGTAGTATTCCGTTGTATATATGTGCCACATGTTCTTTATCCATTCCTCTGTTGATGGACATTTAAATTGATTCCATGTTTTGGCTATGGTAAATAGTGCTGCAATGACATTGAGGTGCTTGTGTCTTTTTGGTTTTCTCTGGATCAAGGCCCAAGAGTGGGGTTGCTAGATCATATGGTAATTCTATTTCTAGTTTTTTGAGGAACCTCTATACTGTTTTCCATAATTATTATACCAATGTACATTCCCACAAATAGTGTAGGAGGTTTCCCTTTTCTGCACACCCTCTCCAGGATTTATTGTTTATAGACTTATGAATGATGGCCATTCTGACTGATGTGAGGAGATACCACACAGTGGTTTTGATTTGCATTTCCCTAATAATTAGTGACGTTGAGCATTTTTTCATGTGTTTTTTGGCCATTTGCCTATCTTTGAAGAAATGTCTGTTTAGCTCTTCTGCCCATTTTTTATTGGATTATCATTATTATTATTTTTTGATATTGAGTTGCTTGAGTTTGGAGATTAATCCCTTGTCAGTTGCTTCATTTGCCAGTATTTTCTCCCATTCTGTGGGTTGTCCTTTCATTTTGTTTATGGTTTCCTTTGCTGTGCAAAAACTTTTAAGTTTAATCAGGTCCCATTTGCTTATTTTTGTTTTTATTTTCATTACTCTAGGAGGTAAATCTGAAAAGCTATTGCTGCGGTTTATGTCAGAGAGTGATCTGCCTATGTTTTCCTCTAAGAGTTTTATGGTATCCAGTCTTACATTTAGGTCTTTAATCCATTGTAGTATATCTAAACAATGGGATACTGTTGGCAATCAAAAGGAATGATCCGTTGGTACAAAAACAACAAATTGGGATCTCAAGATAATTATGATGAGTAACAGAAACCAAAAGATAAAGACAATGTAACATATGATTTAATTTATATTAAATTCTAGAAAGGAGTATAAGCAGACTTCTGTTGATGGATGTTTATTATCTTGATGTTGATTTTACAGTTGTATACATATGTTATAAACTTATCATTTCCACACATTAATGTATGTAGTTTATTTTATGTCAGTAATGCTTCAGTAAAGCTATTTTTTAAGAGGTACCAAACAAAATTTTATGTCAGTAATGCTTCAGTAAAGCTGTTTTTTAAGAGGTACCAACCAAAATCACATATAATACCCACACTAAAAAATATAAATATTTAAGACTATATAATTAATAAAATGTATTATATGCTATATTAATAATATATAATAAAATGTAAATTATGGTTAAAGAAGTTCTCTTTTTTGGAAAAACTGAACACAAATTTTTTTTTTTAATTCAGGGCACTCTTCACAAGGAATTATTAACACATTTCTAGGTGTAACTTTGCTGACTTTCAGATTAGCTGGTGAGGTCTCTCATAACAGAAATTAGTACTATTAGTGATAAATTTTGCAGCAGCACCAGGATTGTGTTCAACACTGATTCTAATGACCGTGTAAAGAGAATGATGGAGAGTAACTCTCAAAGGGCAAATGACTCAGAATATTTCCTCCAGTAACTTCTGCAGACACATTTTTTAAAGAGCAAGATAATGAATGTTTCCCAGGTGAGGAGGAGAACTAGGAATTAAGGAACTTAAAAAATATAAGTGCAAGAAAAGTCCCTGTTTCCTCACCCCCAACTGTGGGATTAATCTCTTTCAGTAGGACAGGCTCTCAACTACTCACATGAGAAACAATCATTCTTAGGACATCTTGCCCAGGTTCAATATCTCCCAAATAATTATTTTCTATCCAAAAGAAATGTTGGCTCAAACATAAATAAATAACAAATAACATATAAACTTGAAAGCCAAACAGACTTAGATTTGTATCTTGTTTTTAGTAGCTAAACTTTAGGTTTTTTTTTTTTAATCTATGTAATGGATGAGTTAATTCCAGCATTGCAAGATCATTGTGAAGATTCAAGAAAATTTGTGCAAAGTATAAAAGATAAAAGATAGTAGTATGAAATTGTCTAGCTCCTCTAAATTTATTTATTGATTCATTTATTCATGTGACCCCTGTTTCAGCCTCTATTATAAATCAGATGTCAGATACTCTTCTAAATCCATGAATGATATCTGTGAAAGAGATAAATATTTCTAACCTTCTTAAATTGAAGCATGGGAGGCTTGCAATTAAATGTAAATAAATAAGTTATGTCCTTTGTTAGAAGGTACAAAATTGAACCAAGTTAAAAGAGATCAGGAGGTCCCGTCGTGACTCAGCAGGTAGCGAACCCGACTAGCATCCATGAGGACACGGGTTCAATCCCTGGCCTCGCTCAGTGGGTTAAGGATCTGACGTGTGTAGGTCACAGACAAAGCTCGGATTGCATGTTGTGGTGGCTCTGGTGTAGGCTGGTGGTTGCAGTTCCCATTGGATCCCTAGCCTGGGGACCTCCATATGCCACAGCTGTGGCCCTAAAAGACAAAATACCAAAAAATAAAATAAAATAAATAAAACTAAACAAAGTAAATAAAAGAGATCATTGGTGCAGGGGTGGGGGCTGGTTGTAATTTAAAATAAGGGGGATTCAAATAAGCCTCGTGGAGGCGGTGCTATTTGGCAAAGGAGATAAGGGAATTAGCTTTGTGAATATTTGACAGAAGGGCATTGCAGGAAGAGAGAAAGCTGGTGCAAAGTCCTAAAAGCTGGAAGATGCTTGATATGTCAAAAGCA
Organism: Catagonus wagneri; assembly: GCA_004024745.2. NCBI lineage: Eukaryota > Metazoa > Chordata > Mammalia > Artiodactyla > Tayassuidae > Catagonus > Catagonus wagneri. The sequence continues at coordinate 2,171,070 of PVHT020000142.1, forward strand.
AGGATAAAAGGGAGAGAGGTGATTAAAGAAATGTTGTGGTTATGGGGACAGAGCGGTGGCTGGTAGCGCTCATTTGGATTTTACAATTTATTAACGACTGACTTTTCCTGTTAGTGAAATAGAAAAGTTTTGTCTAGAGGAGTGACATAATCTGACTTTCATTTATAGTATTCATTCTGGCTACAGTATTAAGACTAAAATATTTGAGTGTGGAAGCAGTTAAGAGGGTAAAGCAGTGTGCTAGGGCAGTCTTTCTTCCTTAGCAGGCTCAAGATATCTTTAACAGGATTATATGAATTTAACCTGGTTAGTGGCTTAAGAAACAGGAAGGGAGATGGAAGCAGATCCTGAGGGGACTGCATATTGTCTTACAGTGTAGATGACCTTGATAGTCTTTAAGAAGTGGAGGGAGCCTTAATAGGGAGTAGTGAGCCATTAATGCATAGATCATTCAGAAAAACATGGAAAGTCAAGTTTTTTGTTGTTGTTGTTGTTGTTTTTGCCTTTTTGTCATTTTAGGGCTGCACCCGCGGCATGTGGAGGTTCCCAGGCTAGGGAGCTGTAGCCACCGGCCTACGCCACAGCCACAGCAGTGTGGGATCCAAGCAGCATCTGCAGCCTACACCACAGCTCACAGCAACGCAGGATCCTTAACCCACTGAGTAAGGCCAGGGATCGAACACACAACCTCATGGTTCCTAGTCGGATTCGTTAACTGCTGCGTCACGACAGGAACTCCTGGAAAGTCAATATTTTTAAGATTATTGACCCACATATTCCATCCCATGTGTCAGGATCTAATTTTTCCCAGTAAGTCTCTGGCCTTGTCAAATAGATATATTCTAGTTGGAAGTTTAACTTTCTTGAGAGCTTGGCTACATTTGTGATTAACTCCTCGGCCTTGGTTCAGCTTTTTCTTCCCTTTTCCTAAAGAGTTTGAGAGTATGCTATCAAGGAGACACCCTGGCTTTTATACTTGGCTTTTAATTGCTAATTGTTCATTCTCAGTTTTTCTTAACCTTTATGCAGAACAATTGTACTTCATGATAGCCAACCAACTTCCTTGTCCTTATAATCAAAATTTCCCCCGATGTTTCTCAAATGCCAAACATCTCAGTAACTAATATATTTCGTTTTATTTATAAACCATCTCCTACATCGATGACACAAGTTTTTATAACTACTTTGTTATCTTATGCTTTCTGACGTCACTTACCACCAGTGACTGAGTCTACTTTTCCAGTTAGGTGATAGATGATCTGGCTCCAAAATTTCATCCTAGCATCTGCTTTCTCGGACCACTCCCTGATATTAATTTTTACACATTAAGTTTTGGGGGAAGAAGAATCTGAGATGTATATTAACATGTAGAATATTTGTTGAGAATCTTGGTGGGAAGGGGGAAAAAAGCAGGATTGGTCAGAAAAAGATGAGTTATAATGCAGTCCAAACTAAATTCCCAGCTGACCTTGGTGAGGAGATATGACACTGGAATGGTCCTAAGGGTTGTCTTGAGTTGGGGCAAGGTGACTGGATGCTTTACTCATACAAACATATGGTAGGTACTGAACAGAAATTTGATAAAATAGCTTATTAATAGGAGTTTTTTCTGGGAGATATGATTTAATGTTCTGAAAGGGCCCCACAATATAAATACTTCTAGAATAGTTTAGAGCATAATAAAATAGTTCACATATTGTGAGATAGGATTGCCATAATTATTGAGGTAGACAGTAAAAGAAAAATTTAAAAGACTCACAGAAAAGTAAATTTGGGGATGGAGGTATGGGATGTAGTAGATGTAAGGCTGGAAACCCCAGCAGTTGACTGTGTTCCGTGAGAGGGCCTTGAGGGTCACAAAAACAAGAAAAGTTATACCCAAAGCAGGGACACCAGCATCTCTTTTATCTCAGAGTGTCTCAGCCACAGTTGCTAGAATACTGTCATGGGTTGGGTTCCTTGGGAAACAGAATTGCAATGGAAATTTATGTGCAAGGCTTTCATAGGTAGTGATTTGGGGATCATCACCCATGGAAGGGAAAGAAAAAGGAAGCAGAAATGAGCAACGGGAAAAGTTGAGCTACAATTACAGTCCCAATGAAGGCTCCTGCTTCAGCCAACCCTATGGTGAGCTATGGAGATGGGATGGCTGATTCAGGGTGCGGGGTAAGGGAAATGAACTTCTGTTCATGACTAGTAATGATTAGTCATTGGATGGAAGCATCCAAACAAAGGCATCACTTTGTGTTTGGCAAATTTCTGCAGCTGAGGCAATGCCTAAAGAGGACTAATGGCCGAGAGCTGGTTTCTGGCACCACTCCGGACAATTATCAGAATAATTCTGTCTTTTTTAAAGGCAACCTATGTAGTGCATCAGAGAATTCACCCCACACGTCAATTCATCCCACCCCACTCTTACCTGAGGGGCCCAGCAGTTTGTATAAAGAAGAACAACAAAACATTTAGTGTAGTTCTTTATTAAAATAGAACCTTGGAGGAAGAACATTTAAAGACAAACATATATGCAAAAGAATTTCTGGAAATGATATATAACCTTGCACTAAAATCTCTCTGGATAAGATAAATTATGGGTACTTTTGATATTTCACAGAAAAGAATAGATGATCTAGTGCAAGAGATAGCTCCAAGCATCACACAAAAACACTAACACATGGAAAATGTAAGTGAAGATAAGAAACTTTAAAATAGATAGAGGCAACCTATATAACAATTGAAAAATAGTTTCAAAAGAAGGAAAAGAGAATACATGGAGAAGATGCAATGATTAAACAAACAGTAAAATAAAATATCTCCAAGCTAAATAAAGCTTACTTGCTAAAATTCCTCATCAAATTCCAAATAGTGTTGATAACAAAAGATTTTAGAGCAAAGCATATTCTGGTAAAAATTTCTGAACTCCAAAAATTATGAGAAAATTCTTCAAATGTTTAGATAGAAAGAAATCGTCATTTACAAGGAAAAAGTGGCTTGTGTCTAACTTCTCTGCTAGAGAGAAATGGATTAATACTCAGACTACTAAAAATAAAGAATGAAAAACCTGAGAATTCTTTAGTCAGAACAGATGTCATTCTCCTGAGAGAAAGATATTTGTGGATAGCCAAGGATTCAGAGTTTATCATCCACATTCATCATTTGGGAATAATAGTTAAGACAAGTATTACAGTTAAGGTGCAGCTTTATCAGAGTTGATAATTCAAGATAAAGAGGAAGCAAAGGTTAGTAATAACCCTGGAGATATGTATATATAGATATCTTAAAGGATGATGGACTATCAAAGAGTGTGGAATGTAAGTTTCTAATTTAAAAATTCTCAATATAGAAGGTACATATGTTCCAAGAGGAATTGTACAGCTTGTGAGAAAATAAAATTTTTTTCTGCCTTAGTGAAATCCAGGAGCAGAATTAGGAGCATAGAGAGAAAGGGAAAAGTACTTCTGCATGTCCCAATAAAATAGGGCAACATGGTAGAAAGAAAAGTTACATGCACATAAAAATAATTCAGGCACATAAGACACTTGCCTAGGTGAGTTCCTGCAATCTGTACTTGTATGATTAGTGTCACAGTTTCCAGAGTATAAGTGACATAGTTTTGATATGATCACATTTGTCAATATTTAAAATAGTAATGAACAAATTCTGTAAGAAAGAGAATAGAAGAAGACTCTAGAATCTAGGAGGGGAGAAATCCAAGATAACTCCAAAAGAAAATGGATAGAAACAGCTTCATGTTGTTGTTTTTTTTCTCCTTCAACTACAAAACTTAACCCTCTCCACTTAAATCAAAATGTTTTTGCCTTGAATCTCAACTCTTATTGATAAATTTTACTAAATAATTAAGAAAATAAAAAGAGTGAATGAATTAGTGGATGAATAATAAAATGCACATACTCAATTCCCAACTATAAATGTCACAGAAAAGAATCACCTGCTTTTTAATAAGAAACAATTTATTCTTAGAATCTCTATTTTAAGATATTCTTTTTTCAGTATTTCTTTTGTCTTTTCCCTTCACTTATGTTCTCTACATAAAATGACTTCAGGTTTCTTTGTAGTCATTAATCAACCAGTGAAAAAGAAAATGTGTAATATATGCAAATTAAAAGCATTTTTCCAAGTTTTTTGTACCATAAATATGAATTGGAAGATGTGTTCATGTTTACATGCAAAATCACTGATGTAGCTTATGAAAAGTATTTTAGTAGTCTTACCTATTGTTCTAGCTTTTTTTTCTCTTCCTACCTACAGATGAAATAATATTTAAGATAAAAGGGATTTTTTTCCATCAAAACTTTCTAGCCAAAACCACAACACAGAATAAAGATATTTGCAACATGATCAACCAAAAATTAGAACCTAGAATATATAAACTGTAAAGCAATAGGAAAGAGAAAATAATTGTATTCTATACAATAGCAGGCAATTAAATGAAAGAATGAACAAGTTTTAGACATATCAACATGGATAAATAACTAAACATGAGTAAAAATAAAGCAAATTCTAAAGAGTTATCATACTTTGTATAATATATGTAAATTTACGATTAGAGCAAATAATAGTGTAAATGTATGTAGAAAGAATATATTCCTTCAAAAAGTGAAGTACAGGGATTGATTGGGGAAAGGAACATTTACCTCTACCTATGACTTTTTTTAAAATGACAAATTTGTAACAAATTAGACAAAATATGAATATCTTTAAAATCTAGAAGCTAAGTATGTCAGGTTAATTAAAATATTTTCACTCTGTTTATTAAATCACGTGGCTTTTAAACATTGTGAACTGAAATACTGTCTGCGTTGCTTTGAGTTACTTTAAGCAGCAAGCAAAATAGATTATTGAAAAAATGCAGTACTTATGCCACATTTTTTTCTCTCAAACGTTGGATCTATAATTTCATCTTCCATGAAAAATATCTCTATGTTTCAAAGAATTAGTTTTTATGTTTTTATGAGAATATTTTAAAAAATGGAATCAGAAAAAAGTATATCTGATTCTGTCTTAAAATGGAATATGGCAATATAAAGAATTAAATGTGAATATTATTCTACTTAAAATCACAGTGCATACCATTTGGCTGTTTGGATCTCAGTTTCTTTCTCCAAATTTTTTTTCTTCTGTTCTCTAGCAGTGGAAACTACATTGTCCAGATCCTCTTGCCCACTAACTTTAGCTAGTGTCAACCAAAGGAAGCACTCACAGGAGCTTAGAAGACAGAACGAAATAAATCAGGGTATTTAACCCCACAGTCTCTCCCCATAAGCATCTACCTCCACTGGCATCTCCAGCAGTGGCTGAGTTTTTTCTGTGGGCTTTTAGCCCACCAAGTAATCCTTCACAGCATGTATTAAGGTCTTGCTGTACAGACCCACTGTTCTTCCAGGTTCTCCTAGGTATCTTTGTTTTCTGAAATTCAGTAATATGGCCTTCTTGCTTTGTCCTTCCAGCCCACTGATAATAGCAATTTCTTGCTATTACAAATTGTCTTATCATCCTTATTTTGGCCTTGCAGTTCGACTTTCACCTGTGTAAATATTCTCTGTGTTAAATTCTTCCTGTTTGACATCTAAGGGTAGTTTTCTGACTTGATTCTGATTGATACGTCAACACTGTCAAAAACAAAAATAAAAAATCCAGCTTGCCTCACTATTAGACCCTCCACAAACAAGTATAAAATCCATGGACAATATAATATAGAACTCCTTTTTGGGGAGTTCTTATTCAATTAAAGAGAAGAACTCACATTCCCCCATCCTTTCATTTTGTGCACTTATACATCGTTGTGAAATTTGTTAATTTATTCCTTCACTCATCTATTCATTCATCTGACAGGGTATTTGATGAGCATTTACCTTGTTGGTAAATTACCAAGGATATAGCTATCAACGAAATTAAGTTGCTGCTTTTAAGGAACTTAACAATGCCAATCTTCTTGAGGTGTTTGAAAATAATAAAATGATTTAATTCTCTGGTGGTAAAATTAATGAAATCAAATTATTATTTCTAGCTATTTATTATAGACTAAGTGTTTGTCTCCCTCCACATGCTGAAGCCTTATTCACCATTGTGATAGCCTTTGGGAGGTAATTAGGGATCAGTTAGTTCATGAGGGCATTAGTAGCCTTACAAGAAAAAGAAATAGCCTCTCTCTCTCTCTCCCCCCCCCATTCAATCTGCATGCAAGCACCAAGGAAAGGCCATGCGAGGAGATAGCAAGAAGGCAGTAGTCTGCAAGCCAGGAAAAAAATCTCTGACCAAGAACTAATGTGATGGCATCTTGATCTTGGACTTCCAGACTCCAGAACTATGAGAAATGAATTTCTGCCATTTAAACCACCCAGGTAATAGTATTTTGTTAAGGCAGCCCAAACAGTCTAATATAATGTCTTATACAGTGAAGTTTAGCAAAAAGATTTATTAATCTTTTAATAAAAGATTAATTCATTTGCTTTTTCTATTTCAAGTAGATAGCTAGAATTCTCTCATTTTTTTCATTAGGAAATTATCTTTCAATACAGTATATTTCAGTAGATGACTAAAAAGTTGTTTCACAAAAGTGCAAAGTTAAATTCCCACACTTGTTGGCATAGGAAAGAGTTCCAGTTTACTCCAGTCTTTTGATATATTGACCCATGTACAACAACATACTCGTTCCTTTAACAGAATAACTTCTACTCCTTTCATTTAATAGGTAACATGTGAACTCAAAGCCGGATGTTCATATCTATTTAAAGCTACCAAACAGAAGATAATTATATATATATTAATCCCAAAAGTTGAGTTTTATTCATTGTTTTTGATTACTTGCATATGTGTTATTGGGTTGAGGTGAGGGGATTTTTTTGGTATAATGTATATTTGTTGATACTGCTAGTCATGCAAACTACTTCATTCAGCTGGGTTTTAAACAGAGTTTTCAGCTTTGAATATGGTCTATTTGATATTTGTTTATAAAATTGTTATTGTGTGTTTATCCCCACCTTATAGTCTCTTTATTTTTTGGTCCCCATGTGTAAATTTCAAAAGAGAATTTGTGTTAACTCAGAAGAGATAAAATACTTGACAAGACATGCATTCTGTTTTAATGCCCTAGTGAGATAAAGAAAATTTTTGATGTGGGGATGCTTTAAAGTGCCTCTATATTTTCAGATTTCATTATATACAAATCTGATGTGAAAAACCACAGAGCAATAAAAAAAAAGTCCCTCACAACATAGCTATTTAGCCGAGAAAATACTCTTGGAGTAGTTATGCCCAATGCAATGCTGTGTTCAGTTAGTTTTTCTTCCTTTCTGGTATTTTTATGCATTTATGACATATTTTATTGAAAGTTACTTTTACCATAGTAAATGCTGGTGGATAAAAAAATTAATCAGATAAAATTACAATGCTCAATAAGCACACTATGATGAAGATAACTAGATATTAAGAAATAATTACATTATAGTATTATATGTACACAGACAGTGTGTATAAGACAAGGTACAGAGGGAAATGATGAACTTTGCATGCAAGAGATGAGGAGAGGGAGATGCATACTATCATTGAAGCTGCCACAGAAAATATCAGTGTAATCTTTGTGCTGGACCTTAACCTAAAAATATAATATACCTGGACAATGAAAGTGATTTTCTATTGCTAGACCAAAACGGAGAGAAGGATAAGGTAGAAAAAGTTCAAGGAAGAGGGTCCTTCAACTCCTATAGCATTATTATTATCTTTTTGAGTCAGGATTCTTTCAATTTCAAGCAATAAAGCCCTAAACATGTTAGCCTAATATAAAAAGGGAATTTATGTTTTCATGTAGCAGAAACATCCTGACATAGCATCAGAAAAAAAGATACTGGAAACTAGATCCAGATGAATTTATGAAAGTCAATATTTAACTATTATAAAATTGCTGGAGATTTAGGTTGACACACTAAGAGATTTAAGAGAATTGATCATCTTCTCCCTACTGCTTCTTGTGACCATAGAAATAGTAAGGATACCATTGCCTTAGCAAAGCACAGTCAGTAGTGAGGAAACTGGGGATATTTAAGAAGCTAGGCTCACTCAACAGCTACTATTCTGCTGTCTTTGTATTCTTTGAGCTTGTAGGTATAAAATGTACCTTCTGAAAGAACATGTTCATTGAAGTGCTCATTTTCACAATGTGTCAAATCTAATGCTCTGTTGGATCCATTTATTTATTAAGTAATTTTGAGGTGTCATTATCAGAAAGACAACATGTTAGACCAACAAAAAAACACAAGTCCACTTAGAAGCTAATTGCTTGATTGTGTAGGGGGCTATAAAGGAAAAGGAAAATGTCCCAAAACTTCTTAACTTTCTGCATTACTCAAAAGAAAGTTGAATTAGAATGCATAAAATTTATAAGATTTTATTAAGACCAACTAAGTAGCTTCTTCCTTTTTCTACAGTATTTTTTCCTGAATCCCAAAGGACTTATTGCTTATATTACACATTTTATTACTGACATTTGGAGTCTATACATTGCTAAACAATTGAATGTGCAAAAGTCTTGTCATTTTAATTAGGTTATAACCACCTAGTCGATAGGCTGTGCTTTTTATCCTTTCCCCCTGCCAGCCAGCCACTACTATAAAGCCATTAATTTATTCAATTATCTATTTGCTTATCAAGTACGTACAGAATACATATTTGCATCAGAGAATAAGCTAATTCCCAGAGATACAAAGATAAGTATGATACTATCCCTTACAATAGATTTCAAATTAATTGTTTTACACCGTCTTTTACCAAAAGTTTGTCCTAAAGGAGGAGTCACATTATGATAAATCATTACACTGCATCAGAAAAATAGTGTGGTTAATGTATGAGAAAATACACCACAGAGAATGAAACAAATGCTATTCTATGGTGAATGAGGAAATTCCCATGGCAGCCTCACCAATGAGATGATTATTTAGCCTAAATTGTATAATATAAACTGAGTTTACTTGAAGGAAAGAAAATCGATTCACGTCAGTATCTAACTTTCTATATATATTTATCTATCTATCTGTCTGTCTATCATCTACCTATTATGGGTCTGTTGATAAAAATTTCTTCAAATCCTCTTTAGAATTTTTTTAGTTTCCCTTAAATTTTGGCAGTTTTTACTAGTATAAAATGATAGCTTGTGATTGTTATCTTTCAACACTATGAAAAAGTTATTTCATTCCATGCTTGTTTCTGTATTTTTTAAGACGTCATCTCTAAGTATTTCTGTTGTTCTTTTAAAGATAATGCATTTCCCCCCCTTTACTCTTAAGATTTGTCTTTGCATTTGGTTTTCATTGCTGCTAAAGTAGTTGTTGAAACCTGTTGTGTTTGAATTTATCCTGAATGAGTTCAGAAAGCTTCTTAAATCAGTTTTGGAAACATATCAGCCATTAGTGATCATTTCAAGTATTGTCTTCTCTCCCCTCTCCTAAAATCACAGTGCTAGTAAGAAGGAAAGATTCAGTCACCACCAAGAAAATATGATTTTTAGTTATTTGTTTTTAATTTCTGCACTATAATAACAAGTATTTTAGCTAAAATACAAAATGAGCTTTTCTATTTCTACCTTTGTTGAAAAGAATCAATTTTGGAAGAATTTTCTCAAATATAATTTTCTATAAATTATTTTAATGTCTCTCTGAACAAACCAAGGGTTTGAAAGATACAATTTAATTTGTTAACTTCCTATTTTGTTATGTTTCAAATTTTATCTTTTTCTAGAAACACAATTTTAACCTATCACAAAATATTTGGTAAGGGTGTGTGTATGTGTGTGTGTGTGTGTGTGTGTGTGTGTGTGTGTGTGTCTGTGTTTGCAATTCTCCACTGTTGGAGATTTCTTAGAACTAGAGTTTCTAATTCAAGCAGTATTTCCTGACTTTAATGTTAGCATATTTTCATTTATATATGGGGACTTTATAGATTGCTTTTGAGTTGTTTTTATATTACTCCTGATGACTTTTCATTTAAACAATTTCCTATTTCCTAAAAGGGCATTTTTAACACCATACCATGTCATTGTTTGATTCAATTATAATAGGCTCAGAATTTCCAATATGTACTGTTTAAGAAAAGTGATTTTAAATATGTAACAGGGGAAAGATTTTTATTTATACCTCTAATTAGGAAACATCACACAATATTATTTTAAAAAGAACAATTATTTGTCCCAAAAAATATTATGAACAAGAAGAAAATAAACAACTGTTGTTAGAGTAGTATTTGAATTAACAAAGATATTGTACTAATGTTCTCTTTATGTATTTACACTAGTATATCTACATAAAAATGAAATAACGTCCAAAATATTTTTGAATTTTCTCTAAAATAATACCAATTTTCTCAAGAAATGTTACACTTTTTTGTATGTGCAGCTTCACATTACTTAATTTAAAATTAATTAATCTGATATGAAAATACATCAAATTTTAAAGAATGTGTTAAACTGAAACCACAAGGATACATAAAGTAGGAGAAATGAAAACATGAGCGTAATATTTTGACAATTGTAATTATGTAAGGATGTTTTCTTACAAACATTCTTATTTACAAAATGTCTGTTTATTTTCATTTTGGAAAAAATAAATTATCTTAATTATTGTAGTTTTCTGAATTCTCACATCCAATTTCCAATATTGCTATTTACTTATCTATTTTATCATATATAATTAATGTCCATACTCAGAAGCATGGTATTTAGAGTAAAAAGGCAACTGATGTAGTAGAATCTCTGGCAAATTATTTATTTAAAAAGTTTGTAGATCTTATTAATTAAAATTATACCTTTAAGTGGTATTTTTCTAAAATTAATATAGTTTGTGTTGATTCTAAACGTTACATTGTATGGTTGAAATAAATTATCTATTTCAACTGAGTGTAATGAATCAAATCTGTAATATTTGCTATTTTGAAAACATTGAGTTGTATCATAACACTAGAGATCTTTGCTCCAAAGCATCCTGTCATCTCTACAGTGAGTCTGTTAGGAGAGGGGCTTAACCAAGGTTGAGGGTGTAGGGGTTAATTGGGATCAACCCATTTAATCCCATTTAACTCTGGCAATCCAAATATTTATTCAAAGGATTACTAGAAGAGTCCCTATTGTGGCGCAGCTGGTTACGAACCCAACTAGTATACGTGAAGATGAGGGTTTGATCCCTGGCCTCGCTCAGTGGCTTAAGGGTCTGACATTGCTGCAAGTTGTGGTGTAGGCCAGCAGCTACAGCTCAGATTTGACCACTAGCCTGGGAGCTTCCATATGCCCTAAAAAGAAAAATATAAAAAATAAATTTAAAAAAAAGGATCATTAGAGAATTACCAAATATATAAATACTTTTACTTATTAATGTATTAATTAATGCACTGGAAAATAAACAGAGAAACAAAATACAGTGTGAAAAGTGTGAGCTATTTCCAGAAGGTTCAGGGCAACATGTGACCTGGATATGGACCTCAACCACTATGAACACTGGTTTATTATCAAGAAGGGGAAAGAAGTGTCTTAGTTCAGAGCAAGCTGGAAAAATGGAATTGAGATCTCCATGAAAGGGACATTTAATGCCATTAAGTGACCATTTAAAATAATAAAGATGAAACAAAATGTAATGAAAGAATAAGAGCCACAAACAAAAAAGAGTTGATTCAAGAAAAATAATTTTCGAAGTGAAAAATATAGAAATTGTAATTTAAAACTGTGTGTAGCTTTTGTTAGTTCATTGTCTTTTTAAGGACACATCCATGGCATATGGCGGTTCCCAGGCTAGGGGTTTAATCTAAGCTGCAGCTGTGGCCTATGCCACAGCCACATCAATGCCAGATCTGCGACCTACAACGCAGCTCATGACAATGAAGGATCCTTAACCCACTGAACAAAATCAGAGATCAAACCTGTGTCCTCATGGTTACTAGTCAGATTTGCTTCAGCTAAGCCATGACCGGAATGTCTAAAACTAAGTGTATACTTAAACATTGGAGTTCCTGCTGTGGTGCAGTAGATTAAGGATCCAGTGTTAAATCTGCAATGGTGCAGTTTCAATTACCAACCTGGCACAGTGGATTAAAGATCTGGGGTTGCCCCAGCTGTGGCATAGGTTGCAGCTGCAGCTCACATCTGATCCCTGGTGCAGAAATTTCCATATGCCATGGTTGTGGAAAACAAAAAACAAAAAACAAAAAACAGTGTGTTGTTGATGCATGAATAGATAAACAGTGCAACAAAATAAAGTAAATGGAAATCCACAAATATGACATTAGTATACAAGTCATATGGAATTATAAACCAGTAAAGAGGTGGATAGTTGCTGGGACAACTGGCTATTCACATGAAGAAAATAAAGTAAAATTAGATCTTCATCTCAGATCATAAACAAAAACTCAGTCCAGTTAAGTCAAAGTATAGAATTTTAGGGCATTTCAAACTGTACTTGCATGTATTATTAAATTATTAAAAAGATTTTTCTCTGTAAGCTTTATTTTAATCTATTCCAGTAACTCTGATTCCTTTGCCATGCTTGCCTTTCTTTATATACACGCTTTATATACATGCTTGCCTTTTCTTTTTTATTATGAGCTAGTTATTTATAAAAAGTGCACTTCTTAAATTTGCAAGTTTATTTATTATAGTTAAACTATTGAATAACATTTCAACCAAGACTCAATATTTTAAACATCAACTAAGGGTAAGGTACATAACATTAAGGCTATAAAATCTTTAAGTTTTTTCAATAATTCATTGGTTAATATTTTTGTTTCCAAAATTTCCTCTATTCCTTTTACCATCTATCATACATGTATTCTAATGTATTTAGAACACATTTTCTAAATATATTCTTTAAACACATGGTTAAGTCTTCATATGAATATCTGCCCTCTCTTGTTCCCCACTCCTTCCCAAGAAATAAGCTTCATGGTCTTCTTCTGAGCTTCTATGCTATTTTCACATGTCATGTGTTTTGGTTATTTATTACTATGAACACACTCCCCTAAAACATAGTAGCTTAAAACAACCTCTGTTTAATTATTATGTAATAGTACATGTCTGATATGTGAACAGGGCACAGTGAGTTTGCATAGTCTCAGCTCCACATGATGTTTGCTGGACAGGACAAGCTACCTGATTTGTCAGGCCAGTGTAAGGCAAAAATGTGGAACTATGTTTATAAATTATTAAGGATTTCAAGTTGGTGACAGCAAGAACACTAAACCAAGCACGGGGCTTTTCAAGGCATGGACACCTTCTGTGTGACTCTTCAGGTCATTTACCATCCAGCAGTATGTGCTGCTGGCACTGCTGGAACATCCAAAATGGCTTCTTCTCATGTTCAGCTTGTTAAGTTGGATAGTTGGAAAAACTGGGAACTTGGCTAGAGTGACTCAATTGGGGTCACTTGTTTGGGACCTCGTTCTCACTGTTGGGACCTTGGTTCTCCTCTATGTAGTTTGAGGACTTTTTCTTTCCACATGGCATTGCCATATGGGCTCTTACTTTGGTTTGGGCTTCTCTCGTCATGGAAACTAGAGTATGAGAGGAATAAAGTGGAAGTGCCTTGTTCTTCTTAAAGTCCACCCAATTCTGTAGGGTAAATCCAGTCACGGGCCCAGCAAAGACTGAAGGAGAGGGTAATTAAGCTGTTTCCCTTGTGAGAAGTAGAATGTATGTGAAGGGGAAGGAGATATGGAGACTACCAGTTAAGTGCATAATATTAGAGATGAGATAATGTAAAAATGATGGTAGAAAGCTTAACATTTGAACCCAGGATTGTTTTCAAAGTTCACACTCTTTCTACTGTTCCAAACTTTATCCCAAGGATCGGAGGCTGTGTTTTTACTTTAAGAATTACGTAAAAATAAAAGGGCTCATTACTACAGGGTTTTGTGTTTGTTTTTGTTTTGCTTTGTTTTTTCAGAATCATGGTATATCAGCTAAACACACCAAACTTAGTTAACATTCAGTGAACTGAAGATTTAAATTGGAATTGTAAACATTTTTCACTAAGTAGTGTTTTTCCACTAATTTCTGAACTAAAAGTGAGAAAAATACATTGCTTTCATACTACTGATTTCTATAGAACTCAAATGACATAATATTTCCAACAATTTTATCTTGGAATTTAGAAATTAGAAAACTACAGCTAAATTAAAAAGAATGAAAGTTGTATAAAATTTAGGAAATGCAGACAATTTAAAAAGTTGACTAATATTTACTTCTACCACCGAGACTAATGGCTGCTGATATGTTATGCATATCATATCACCATTGTACACAGTATAATGTGTGTGTTTTTAATCACCATTGTACCTAGTATAAAAAAATCAGCTTAGAAACATCTATTATTATTTTATTCATCAGCACCTTCTCCTTACCTTAAATTATAGTTTTTCTATATTGTTACATTTGTTTGTGATTTCTTCTCAGTTATCTATTATTTCTAAAATGTGGCCAAATGGTACTTACTTCAGTAAAGGTATTACAAAGAAAAGGAATTTTTTTCCTGTCCTGGAGTAAACTGAAGTTTTAGAGCCAAATTATTTGGCAGTAAAGGGAATAAAGAATATGAAACAATAGAAGAAACAGCATTATCTGAGATAGAAGAAGAAAACTGAAGGAAATGTGCCATCTCATATTTCTAAAAAAATCCTACCAGATTTTCTAACATTGTTATTTCTCAAATAATAGCAACACCGTAACTTTCTTGTAAAAGGAAAAAGGAAAGTTTTATCCATAATTTAAGTGTGACTCTAAAGTAATTAACTGCTTCATTCAAACTTTTGAAAATAATACGTTAGTTAAAATTAAATCTATTACAGAGCTTTCTTGCCATCAATACATTTTTTTCCTATTTCTCTCATGTTCTGGAATGGGAGGTTAAATAGAATTCACTTAGTTGTTTCCAAGTCAGAGTGAGAACCTTTAAAAACAGAGCTCCTAACACAGTATGGCATTGTTTCTAATTTAATCTTTCTCAAATATTTTCCACCACTAGTGTTCTATGAAAATAATGCCTGACAGAACAAGTCTATTTATAAATCAGAGTTTTCATATTTTTTCTGAGTAATAATACATGCTGTGTGTCCTTACAACATACCCTGTATGATTTCCAAGTGGAATCATGCTGTGTCATAATGACCAATCCAATTTTCCATTGTATAAAAAATGTATTATGTAGCTATACCCTGAAGCAGATGTAAATGAGGTATATTATTGCATCAAAATTATTTCTGTTTTAACAGCTAAGTCTTATATTCCAGACTGCAGGTTTCATGAGCTTTTTATATTGAATAAAATACACATAGGAATATATGTGACAAAAAAACATTCCATGTGTTCTCTTCTCCTTTGCAAACTCATTCTGTCATTGCTGAAATGTCAACAAGCAACGTTATAATGGTTTTTCTCAACTCAGATTGTAATTTTTAAAAAATTATTTGTGAATAACCAAAAAATGTCACAGTTATTTCTAGATGATCTTTAGGACATTTGCATAACAGAATAATGAATGGGATTTTCCTGTTGTCCTATTGTGCTCTAGCTTTAGGCTAGAGGTAAAGAATGTACATTCCAAAGGGAGCCTCCCACAAGTGCTCCAGTCCCAGCTAACTCTGAAGCAAAACAAACTCCTTTTTGACAGACAGTGAAGATAGGGAGAGGACTGGGACCTAGGAAAGAAGAGTTGTAGTCCTCAGCTTCCTGGGGAGTGCAATGTTTTCAGAGAAAATTTCATGCCATCCCACTGGGAGGATGGGGCCCGCCTTAGTCTGTGAATGGGATTCTCTCCCACAGACCCATTTACTCATAACTCTCTGGCAAGCTGGTGGGTACTATAGAGCTTCAAGTCAATTATGAAATCCAAGCAGCTGTAGCTGCTGTTCTCAGAATCACCCAAATTAAACCTTTGTTTGGAGCAGGAAAGGTGATAGATTACCACTCATCTCTACTTGGGTTTCTGTCATTAGTTCCATCAACATTGCTTTTAATATGCAAATCCCAGTTTTCAAATTTCCAAATGAACCTTTTCTTTCTCAACAAAGCCTGTCACTTGGAATTCAAAAGCACTTTTGCTTTCAAGGTATTGTTTGCAAGATGAATTTTAAAAAGCCAGAGTGCATGCACTTGTATGTGCATAAGCAGAGGACAGAAGGAAATATTGCTACCAGAGCAATGTGTACAAGGAAGCATGTAAAACAATTCCTTATCTAATACCACAAACTGTTATCCTGGGCTGGTACAGTTGATGTACAGGGCTCCAGAAGAACATAACCAGGACCCAAATCCAATTGAACTTCAATTAATGCATTTTAAAAATCTTTTTCTGTGTGACTACATTATTTCTCTCTCTCATGATCTCAAATTATTTCTTTTAAACTTGTCAAGACCATATAATGGCATTTTTACTCATATTTATGACTAGAACTATTACATCTGTTTAACCTTTAAATGTTCTTGTCAAGAAAATAAAAATATTACTATCATATTAACAAAAATCAATTAAAATTTGAAGTTCTGGGGATAGTCTACTCAGTGCAATTGAAAAGTCAAGACTTTCAGTAAACAAATAAATGGGAAAATTACCTCCTCCCTGTAAAAATAAAAGTAATGATACTTACCAGCAAAAATTAATATTCATAAAGTACTTTTGACCATGACCTGGCTAATAGAAACAACTTTGTAACTGATACAAAATAAAATATTCTGAAAAAGAACACAAAATTTGTAAAAATAAGTTGCATTAAGACTTTTATTCTCAAGTGAGTATTTGAATATTGTTTTATTGTAAATATTTACAATAAAAAGGAAATTATTTTCCCACATGAGGTGAAATAATAAGCAGTAATATTCTTGCGTTACTATTATTATAATCTACTTCTACTTTTAAACATTATTTGAAGTAGATAATGAGACAATATTGTTTCAGTTATCCATTTGAAAATTCAAGCATTGTATCAACAGACACACAAAAAAAATCCCCAGATTCTTACATGATATACTTTGCTTGAAGAAGAAATTTTAGATGTTAGTATCATAAAAACACATTCTGCCTTGCCTAAAGGCATCTAAGTGGATTTTGATGTTTGAGTATTATGTAAGTGATTTTTCTAAATATCTTTCATAGATTTTCATATTTATTTTAATGTCAAATTGGATTTCATGATGCCCAGTAGGCAACTGATATTTTTAAGCTTATAAACAATACCCATTTTTACATTTTATGTCATTCTTTTATATTTTATTTGCATGTTCCTTCTGCTCCCAATAACTATAAAATTTATTTTTAAATGATAGAAAATCTTCAGCATGCTAAGTTCTATGCTTCCCCCAAATTTAATGAATCTCAAACCAAAGAAACTTATATTAAAACCCTTCTATCATTAAAGAGTTATATTCAAAGTCTGATTTTAAGAAAGATAACTCTCTCTTTTTTGCTTCTTACAAATTATGAGTTAAAATGTGTTAAATATCTTCAGTTTAACCCTCCAGATTTACCCTCCATCCTCCTTTATCCTGCTCTGCTCCCTGGAAGAAGGACCCATCAGGGCTGCCTCCCATTGCTCCATTGCCTTCAGATTTTCAACTGCAGTAAGGCAAAGGGAAGCAGCAGCAGGAGATGGGAATGCGGGAAGAGAATGATGGCAGCACAATTATAACCACCCCCACCCCATTCTCTTCCTGACCAGTCCTCATTTAGCAGAAGGCCACAATTTTTAGTAGGTATTCTCCAAATAATTACCCTCTTTGTGTTCTAGTAAACTTTCCTCCACCTTCTTCTTGCCCAGTTAGGTCTAGGTGTGCTAATAGCTTCCCAAAGTATTTCCCTGTGAGGATAACTATATTTCTTAAAACTTGCTCACACCTTTATAAATAGTCTTTTAATTAAACTCTTTTTAGATTACCTACTTTGAATGACCTCTTTGTTTCCTTCCAGGTCTCTGACTGATACATACAGTTTCTCGTAGAACTTTCTGAAATATTTGTATAGGTTAATACTTCTGGTGCTCCTTGAAGCTTAAATGTTTTTATACATAAACTCAAAGGTCAACCTGTAGCTAGCTCATCAGAGTAGAATGTAATCTAAATTGTCAGTAACTATGAATTTCTCTTTAATATCTCATTAGCCCCTACTGTATGATCTAGAGTCTATGTTGTTCAATAATAACAAGTATTTCTTTACTGTTTACCTTAGCTCATGAGCTTCTTAATCTTATCCTTTTCTGAAAGTCCTTCTCATTGGCTTTATTCTCATGACTTTGTTTTCTCAACAGCTGAGATTAAATATTAACTGAAAATAATGAAAAGAGTGTGATCCCTGATAAATGTAACTTTAAGGATGTGGATTCAATAGGTCCCTAGAGGTACCCATGCCATTCAAGTTTTCTACATTACATTAAAGGTTGTGAAAATATACATCGTAGGGTTGTAAAGGTAGCTAGACAAAACCAGTGGCTGCAAGATCTAGATTTTCCATTATCATATCATTGACGGTTCTCAGAAGTCAGGAGAATCTGAAAACTCAATAATGCAGAATTTAAGATACTCAGAAATGCTAGCATGAAATGCTAGTCATGAGCTGTACTCAAAATTTATTGAGATAAATTAAATCTGTATGACATTTTGGTAACTTCTTCTAATATAATAATCACATCACTCTAAAGTTTGTCATTTTTATGCCCTCTTGTATTTAGTGCTCAGATACCCAATAACACTAAGTTTGATAAAAAGGGAGACCAAGTCCCTTAACTGTTCTCCCTACTTTCAGTTTTACACAGCTTCAATGTTTTTTTTTTCTAGTCACCCAAATGTATTTTCTAAAACAAAGTATGTGTTAGAAGACTTTGAGTAGCTCACATCATTTTTACAAAATAATTCAAGACTGTCACTGAATACTTACTAACACACTAATCTGTTTGAACTTCTTCATATTTACCTTTCTATCTCAAGCTTCTCAGCCTTTGATTATACTCTCTGCCAGGATTGCCTTTCTCTGTCTTGCCTGCCTGCCTGCTGAACACCCAATCACCTTTCAACACTCAGCTTACTTTGTGACAATGTGCCTGGTTTCTCAATTGTTAATACATCTTGCCCCCAACACTAAGGAATGTACTTCTAATTTAGTACTTAACCTGCATTTATTTATTACATGTTTCTCTCCATTAGACTATGAATTCCTTAAGGGCAAAGACTGGGCTTATTTACTGTGATTTTTCTGCACCAACTCAATGCCTGGCATTAGAGGTACTCGATTCTGAATGCAGCATGAATGATGATGATGATGAAAGAACTCCTGGAGCACGTCTGACCTCCATCATTTCTGCTCCCTAGTAGTACACTTACTCCAGTTCTTTGAACAGACAAAGTTTTAAGAGTCAAAGGAAACTCAGTCAAATGGTGACATTAGATGAGGTGGAAAAAACACACTGCCTTACAAAAGAATCCCAATTAATAATTGCAAAAATCGTGAGGAAAAGAAAAATCACTGTTAGAACATCATAGTCACAGTTATTGGAGGCAAGATCAATCAAGGCATGTTAAAAGTATTGGGTAGAAGTTTAAGAAGAAATAGGATATATACACATAGTCTCAAAGCATCTCCTCCCAAAAATTTATTAATTACAAAGAGAAAAAGAGTAACTTTTCAGTGGAGAAACCTGGTGGATACTACCTTAACTACACTTACATCACCAGTGAACACATGTCAATATCATGTACCTCCATGATGATAGGACTTCTGGTTATAAAATAAATAAGTACCTGGAATGCAGTGTACAATATTATTGACTATAGTTAATAATACTGTATTATATATGTGAAAGTTACTGGAAGAGTAGACCTTAAAGTTCTCATCACAAGAAAAAAAAATTGTTAACTATGTGTGGTGATGGATGTTTACAAGACTTCCTGTGGTGATCATTTAAAAATACATACATATATCAGGAGTTCCAGTCGTGGCGCAGTGGAAATGAATCTGATTAGGATCCATGAGGATGCAGATCCAATCCCTGACCATGATCAGTGCATTAAGGATCCGGCCATGCTGTGAGCTGTGGTGTAGGTTTCTGACGTGGCTTGGAGCTGACATTTCTGTGGCTGTGGTGTAGGCCAACAGCGATAGCTTTGATTTGACCCTTAGCCTGGGAACCTCCATATGCCTTAGGTGCAACCCTAAAAAGCAAAAAAAAAAAAAAATAATAATAATAATAATTTAAAAAATGCATACATATATCAAATCATTATGTTGTACACCTGGAACTAATTGACATATAACAAACCTCAATAATTTGTAAATTTATTGAGATACAGTTGATGTACAATATTATATATGTTTCAGGTGTACAACAAATGATTCACAATTTTTAAAGGTTATATTCCATTTATAGTTATAATAAGATATTGGCTATATTCCCTGAGTTGTATAATACATCCTTGTAGCTTATTTATTTTACACATTATAGCTTATACCTCTTAATCCTCTAATGTCTTTTTTTCCCCAAAAAAAGGCAGAAATATCTTTTACTTCCTCAAAGAAAAATGTACGGTTATAGTTTAATTTTTAGCCAAAGCTATTATTTTCCTTTTATTTTGCCCCACATTGATTCAGTTTCAAAACAGACTCCCATAAACATATCAAAAAATCAGTTTTATGTTTCCTTGTACAACTACCATATATGTTGTGTCTACTTGCCAGTCTATACTAAATGCTTTATATTTACTAACCTAGTAATTTTGATAAGAATGCTGTTTCAGAAATGAGGGAACTAATTTTAAAGGAGGGGAAGTTACTTGTCCAAGTATCCATAGCCAGAAAATGGCAGAGCACACATCTGAATCCATGACTATTACTCAAAAACCCATATTATGTTATTCTTTTTTCCATCAAAAATCAACAACCCAAAAGCTCACATTTGTTAGAAATATCTGAAACTTAATTCTGTAAAAGGATTTTAAGCTGTGAAAGCTTCTTGAAATTTTAAACACTGTCTCATAAAATAAATCCATGCTATCATTCACTTATACTTCTTTAATTCCCCCCTAAACTCATGGCACAGTACACAGAATTATAAATGCAAACAATTTAATGTCATTAAGTACTTTATTATATTCTTTACTTGTGCAATGTATAGATTTTCAAATAGGACATTGTCCTTATAGATAATGGTGTTCATTTTGACATCTTTAGCAAGTTATTTTTATGTAGAAAATGGATGATCCTTACCTACACTATCAGTATGTGTGAAAGATGTGTGTAATTTTTAAATTGCTTCTGGAAAACTTCACTTTTGAAATTCAACAATGGGCTTGCACAGTTACACCCCTTGAAAACCAGCCAATTTCCTTTGAACTGATAGCACCTTATCTGTGTGTATTCTCAGGTGCCAGGCTAGAGAGATTGTTGACAGAGAACCAACAGGATAAGTCTGTGTTCTAGCAATTCATGCCACAGATTGCACTCTGCGAAAGAGTCACTGTTAGAATTATTTAACCCCTGTAATGAAAAAGCGACAGTGTTTTGTTGTTAGATTGTGATAGGACCCAATCTTGCCTTTGCATTTTAAAGAATGATGACATTTTCCCAAATCACATTATATCAACCTCAAGCATGTAAGTGTGTTGCTTTGCTTTGCTTTGCTTTGCTTTGCTTTGCTATGCTTTTCTGTCAAGCCCTATCCTCAGGTCTGGGTAAGTCCTGATGTAGAATTTTGAATGGCATTTAAGAAATTAGCATTTTTGTAAAAAACTGCAAATCGTAATTTTCAAAGAAAAAGTTTTCTGTTGCTCCAAATCACTTTTTAGACAATCTAGAATGTACTATTTGTTTTCAACCTTGTTGAAAAAAAATTATTCTACTTGCAGTAAAATTTGTTTGTGTTACTTTTTTGTATTTTAAGTATGTGAGTCTTTGTATTTTAAGTATGCAAGTCTTCAAATGGACAAAATATCTTCTGAACTTGGCAGTTGTTCATGCAAATAAAACTGCTTTGAGCAAACTTTCCAGGCCTGCAGATGCTGGGGCAGGAGAGCATATCTCGGGAGACCACTCCTGGTCACTAGGCCAGGCCTTTCCATGAAGCAGGTCCAAGTTTTTCTCTTTTGATCATGACTGGCTTCCACAAAAGACACTCACTCTGGTCTCGGGTGCATGTAAACTGGAAATGGAAGTCAAAACCTGACCTGGATTAAGATCTGTGTTTTCCCTAATTTCTGCTGTAAAGTAGGGTTTGGCATTCCAAGTGGTTTTTTTTTTTGTGTGTGTGTGTGTTCTGTAGTTCCTAGAGAATAATGGCCCTTTCATTCTCAGCAGTAAACAAGGAACTCAACAAGTAGCGGTATAATGGGTTGGAAGGTAAAGATCGTATAAACGGGTAGAGAAGTCAACTCTGTTCAAGTTGGGAATGCATCTTCTGTTTTAGGTTTGGAAGAAAAAATTGAATAATGAAGCGGTTCAAGTAAACTGATATATATGTTTAACACAATTCTAACAGAAGATTTTAGGAGTCAAAGGCAGAAAAGAAGAAGATGTGATAAGGAAATATAACGGAATTATTCCAAAGTTCATTTTGGCAAAATAAACTTGATAGAATGGTGATGAAACTTTTGAACGGGACATAATTAAGGGAAACTTACCCAACAATTTTTTTTTATAGGCCAAGAAAATTAATAATATTTTATTTCAGGAATACACTGAAGGATAAATGGGAAAGGGCTACTGCTAGCCCATTTGGTACCTTTGTGCAAACTAGAGAAGCCCTGAGCACCCTTCCAATGAAGCTGTGCAGGTACATAGCTAGGAACTGAAGATGTCTGTATTAGAAAGATACCCCTTTCTTCATCCTCGTAGATGAGCTCCACTGGCATGGCTGGAAGAGAAGCTTGGCTGCATTTCAGTCTGAATTACACCTTTTCGGGGGGGAGGTCTTACCGCATTATGTATACTGTTTCATCACACCTGGAAGTTCATAAACAGACACTAAATTGATATATGATAAGGATTACTTCTAAAATCACTGCAGAAAGAACAGATCATTCAGTAAATGGTATTGGACACTCAGGTAATTATCCTGGGGGGGAAAAAAAAGGACAGAAGCCCTTACTTAGATTTCATCAACTAAATTAAAAAGAAAAAGCAAAAAGTAAAACTACAAAATACTAGAAGAAAATATCAGTTCAAATAGAATGCTTTTATAAGCATTACCAGAGAACCTAGAAATCATAAAAAACCACATATAAAGAAATTCTGTACATTCCAAAGAAGAAGAAGAACCCTACAGTTAAGGATTCGGCATTGCTGTGAGTTGTGGTGTGGGTCACAGGTGTGGTTCAGAGCCCACGTTGCTATGGCTATGGCGTAGGCTGGCAGCTGCAGCTCTGATTGGACCACTAGCCTGGGAACTTCCATATGACCAACAAAGACCAAAAAAAAAAAAACCCACAATAATCTAATTATTTAAATTATGTTTAAAGAAAAAAATACTTTAGTTTTTTTTCTATAGGATAATACATTTATTAAAGAATCCTTAAAATGAGTAAGGAGAAGAAAAATATATAAATCCATAAGGAAAAGAGGAAAATAGTCAATAGACATACATAGCCAATTCATAAAAGAAAATATCAAAGCTTCCTAACTGTATTCATAGCTTTATTAAAAGTGAAAGTAATAAAAATTAAAACAATAATTGAACTTACTTTTCACTTAGATTACATATATTTGAAAACAGAAGTGTCTGGAGAAAAAGCAATAACCAAGATGGCATAGTTTATACAATAGCATTTATGTACATTTAAAAATATATATAAAATAAATTTTTAGAGTTATTTCTAATTCAGGCACACATATAAAAACAAAACAAAATACATATTAAACACATTAGAATGAGTATCAATGCTGGGTAAGTGAATAGGAGAAAACAGGAATAAAATGAGAGTGGTCTGTGGGAATCTTCAGGATGATGATGTGCCAAACACCAAGAAGCATGCTTCACACAGCCAATCTGCACCTCAATTTCCTTACTAACCACATAGACAATGCAGGTAATAAAATACAAATGAGTAAATGCTGTTCAAATACTATTGAAGAAATGGCACTCAGTGCATGGGAGTACACATTTTTATAAACTTTCCAGAAGTAATTTGGTAATATGAATTTCAACTATTAGAATAGACAAGTGAGTAAACATTCACTTTAGTACCTGAGCTGGGGGACTGCAGTGGCCCAGAGAACGGCTAGGAAGCTGGGATGTGGTGAAAATAGTGTCCCAGTTGGAGGATCAACCTCCTAACGGGCTGGAGCCTGAGCAAGATGCAGAGGAAATCTATACAGAAGGCAGCCTGGACAATGTGCTGGAGCCCTAGGTGGGGTGAGGAGTTCAGAAGAAAGCTGACATTCTTAAGTTGTTGGCCCTTGAGCAGAATGATGAAGATGTTCTTAAAGAGGAGTGACCTGACCTGGCCACATGGGGGAAAAGGCTGTGACAGCATGAGAGACTGATATTTTATATGTAATATTATATATTGTAATATATAATAAGAAAAATGGGAGTGGAAGCCATATTTTTACTAGAGGAGAAGGGAGTTAGAAATACGGAAAGTGGTATTGGCTGAAATTGAAAGCAAGTGTATGAACTCATGGCTTCTAAAATGAGAGAGAGAGAGAGAGAGGGGAAGGAAGGAAGGAAGGAAAGAAGGAAGGAAAAAAGAAAGGAAGGAAGAAAGAAGGAAAGAAAAAAGGAAGGAAACAAAGAAAAGAAGGAGGAGAGGAAGGGAAAAGAAATATTTGTATGTTTTCTCTTCTTTTGGCCATTGAGAGGACCTAAGTGAAGCAGAAGCCCAATTATACCTTTAACTCAAGCTTCTAAATACCATTCTTTGGTAAAAGGGACTGACATCTTTGGAGAAATATCTGATTCCAGGGTTGAGGTTGGAAAAATACAAGATGAAATGCGAATACATTTTTGTGCCCTAAGTAAGAAAGCTGAATGATAGAGACTTTTCAAAAGAGCACACAAGTCAACTTGAAATCTGAGACAAATCCAAGACAATTTGATTGTCAAAATAAATCATGATAGAAACAGATTATAAGTGTCTGAATGAAGTAGCAAAGCATATGTCTATACTAAGGTAAATAAATGAATAAATTGAAAATCTGATGAGGAATGAAATATTTACATAGTTTCAAAGTACCCCCCCAAAAAAAATACCTACCAATTACAAAGGAAAAAAGATTATTATTACAGAGAAGCCTGACAATATCATCACCTTAATCAAGTGAAGATCATCAGCAATGGGACAATTCAATGTTGGATGCAACTTGACAGAATTTAAGTAAAAATTATACAGTATCGGAGCTCTTGCTGTGGCACAATGAGATCTCCAGTGAAGCAAGTTTGATCCACATCCTGGCACGGTAATTTAAGGATCCTGCATTGCCGAAGTTGCTACGTAGGTTGCATCTGATCCCTGACCTGGGAACTCCATATGCTGTGGGGTACCCCTCTGCAAAAAAAAAAAAAAAAAAAGGAATATAGTGTCATACTTCCTTGTTTTAGTGGCCAAAGATTCATAACTTGAATCTAACATGATAAATTAAAAAATGTTTTGCAGTATAACTAGAGGCCAAGTCTCAAAAGTATTAATGCCATGAAAGTCAGAGACATGGTAACTACATGTTACATGTGATCTCAAACTTGACCCTGTTTATATAAAGGACATAATAGGGATAATTGGAAGAAACTTGAGTGGGGCCTAAGAGGTAGATATAGAAATGTATCATTATTAATGTCCTGATTTTTGATGATTTAACATCCTTTATGGAGAGCTCTGTGTTTATAGGAAGTACACTAAATTGTTTGTGGAGGAATGGGGTATTATGTTGGTAAGCATTGTGTGTGGTAACCATACCCAAACGGTTCAGGAAAAAATAATTATTTGCACTCTACCTGCAACTTTTCTGTAACTTGAGATTTTTTTCAAAATGAATGAAAGAGTGTATTCTCTAAACTTGAGAATCTACTTCTGGGTATTTATTCTAATGAAATAGTTGGTAAGGGATAGGCAAAGTATGTACAGATGGTATCCAAAAATATGTTAATTTCTTTGTTTATAATAACAAAAATGTCAATAGACACTGGTAAGGGAAAATCTCACGATATACTGGGATATTGCTAGAAAGTAGTAAGTATGTACAGTATACTTCCATGTGAAAGAAAATGAAAGAAGAAAGAAGTGGCTCTAGGTATTGGATAAAGCCTTTCTTCTACTCTTGATTTCATGCCAAAAAATTTTTTTCTGCGTCTTTACTCACTTGCCCTTGGAGAGGTGTTATGACATATTTGATTAATTCATTAATTCATTTAGGAATAAACCTGGGAAGAATTGTTGTGAATGTTATGGGAATTATTGTGAATGCAGGGTTCAGCTACCTTCCTCCTCCTCCCCATCTCCCTTCTTCTTTTTTTTCTTCTTCTTCTTCTTCTTCTCTCTCTCTCTCTCTCTCTCTCTCTCTCAGATCTCAGCAAATAGAATTTAACTCCTTTTTCAAATACACTAGCTCCTTGTAGGTAGGGAGCCTGGGAACCACATTTTTAGATCTACCAATTCAAACCAGATCTCTGTTAGCACTTCTCAGAGATCTCAACGATGTTTTGAGGGTATAGAGCAATTATTAGCAATGGGTTCTCTTGATGGTGACACAGGTAATATTACCCTGTTCATTTTTTTGCAATAAGTATATCTCATGTTCTTAATCAGGAGGATCAAAATCAACTGAGAGATAAAATGACAGAAGATATATATATAGTAATTGTAACTCTGGAACATTGATCCCCATATGAGTTCAATGGGCATTTGGCTGTTGTTGTACATAACAGAAAGAAATGCACCCCTTTTCAATTCACATGACTGAGATTTTGAATTCCGTCTTGTTTATTTCCTTTCAGAAAATTTTTCAAATACTTCCACTGGTGGGTTTGCAGTAATATAGGGCTAAGCAACCAGTACGTGAGCATGTTTTTGTAATAATCAGCAACAAAATTGTTGTTCTCAACACAAATAACAGGTTTGTCTTAGTCAAGGTTCTTTTAGTTCAAGTAGGAGTAACTTGAAAGTGGCTTTTGCCAGAAAATTAATTTAAAAATGTTGGGAGGCTGCTGAGTCTCCATCAGGGTCCATATGTTCCTATGATGACTGTGAAGTCTTTTCAAATGGAAATCTGAGTATTTGCTATGGGGAGAATTAGGCATATTGGTAGTATCCTGCTAGAACCCCTGCAGCCCTTCTCCTTGGCATCTTCCTTCTTCAGTTCCTGGGGCATGCTATAGTCTGATTTTAAATCTTGTTTTATTTGATTTTAGTGTTTTTAAGAACTTGTTCTGACATCCTTGAGGTTTTTATACCTCTAAGCCATTTCATAAAGGAGTACATATCAAAAGTCAGGTTCTAAAAATTACAGAGCAAGAGCAAGTTTGTAGATTTTAAACATTGGGAGGAAGTATAAAAATGAGTAATCTTTAGCCTTGTATGTCATGATTGGAAAAAGAGAGTTATAGGGATACACACCTCCCCATTTTTACATCCATAATGGAAATAGTATATAAATTAACTATTATTTATATAATAGTATATTATATAAACTATTATTTATATAATAGTATATATAAACTATTATTTATATAATAGTATATATAAACTATTATTATATAATCATTTCTAAACTATTATTTATATAATATAAACTATTATTTATATAATAAACTATTATTTATGTAATAGTATTATAAACTATTATTTATATAATAGTATATATAAGTTTAAATAGTTTATACCATGTAAATTATAGTTATAATTTTTTTTCTTTTTGGCAACTTCCAAGTTTTCAAATATTGTATTAAAAGAACACATATATTTATATAATGGAAGCATGGGTTTGGTCAGCTGGTCAACCTCCTTATTCATGCTGGGCTATCACTTGATTTATTTTTATAATCATTTTGATATTAAGTGATCACCTAAATGGCATCATTTATTTTTTAGTGACTGAATATTGTTATTTACAGAAAAAGTAACTAGCATAGTCCTATGATTAATATTTTCAATGGAGTCATTTTACTGTGTGCTTGGCTGTTGTGATAAAGTGGAAAGCATAGTGAAAAGAGGATAATGCCCACATGCGAACAGGCCTAATTTCTGGCCCTAGTTTTAACAAGTCCTAACAGTGAGATTTGGGGAAAGTTAAGATTATTGGACTTCAGTTGCCTTGTATTTAAAGTAAGGGAGTTCTGTAGTTCCCATCGTGGCTCAGTGGTTAACAAATCCGACTAGGAACCATGAGGTTGCGGGTTCGATCCCTGCCCTTGCTCAGTGGGTTAAGGATCCAGCGTTGCACTGAGTTGTGGTGTAGGTTGCAGACGCGGCTTGGATCCCGCGTTGCTGTGGCTGTGGTGTAGGCCGGTGGCTACAGCTCCGATTAGACCCCTAGCCTGGGACCCTCCACATGCCGGGGCTGCAGCCCTAGATAAGGCAAAAAGACAAAAAAAAAAGTAAGAGAGTTTGGCTACAACTAGGTAATCCCTAAGCTTCATTTTGTTTTTCTTCGTAGGGCCGCATAGGGGCTTATGGAGGTTCCCGGGTTAGGGATCGAATGGAAGCTGCAGCTGCCAGCCTAGCAACAGCCACAGCAACTTGGGATCTGAGCCTTATCTGCCACCTACACTTCAGCTCCCACCAGAAAGCCGGATCCTTAACCCGCTGATGGAGTCCAGGAATCAAACCTGCATTCTCATGGCTACTAGTCAGATTTGTTTCTGCTGAGCCACTACGGGAACTCCTAAACTTAGTTTTCATTTCAAAAATTGTGATTTTACATCTTTTTTAAGCATTAGGGAGAAAACTGATTCAATTAACAAAGTGTTTGGGGGAAATTTCTAGTACTATCTTCTAGTTACAAATATAGTGCGATATAAGAACCAAATACTTATTGACTACTTTCTCCATGCCTGACACTATTCTAACTACTGTAAATGTGACCTTGACTCTTTGAGTTCTATTATATAATTTCTTTTGGCAGTGTCCAGTGACCTAGAGCAGAGAATGAGTAAGTGTGTAGTCTGGAAAGGAATATGAGCAATTTGATTCTAATCCCCAGATTCCACTGTAACACAATATATTTGTTATAGTCTTGCAAAATGCTCCCCCCATCTATTTTCACATTCAAATTAAAAATTTAGTGAACTAAATTCTGAGCAGCGTCTAGAAAAACTTTAGTAAAGTTCCACTCATTCTCAAAGAATCACTTAAAGGAGGATACTACTCCTTGTCCTTCTCATATAGAAGTTTACCGTGTCAGTGAGAACATTTGCTGTGTATTCCCTTGAACCTGTAGAAGTCCTGAGTTCTGAGGTTAATATCTGAAAGGAGCTCTTTTGCATTATCTGGTGGTGTTGGCAGTTTTTCTTTTTCTTTCTTTCGGGCATAACAAAGTGCAGAGATTCGGGCCGATTTTTTTTTTTTTTTTAATGAAGTAAAACAGAGAAAAATGTAGAGGTGCAGTTAGAGCCACTGCAAAAACTGTGTTCAGGCTTTCTTGGTAAAGGCTGTAAAGAAGGCTTGTTCTACTCGTATTCGCGTGTCTGCTTCTTTTGACACTCTTTCCGCCCTTGTTAAGCAGCAGAAGTGTTTTAAGATTGTGCTCGGAAATACATAGAGATAAGGGAAGGCGAATAATCCCCATTCAGTGCTTCAGGCAGGAGGTTCGAAAGGAAACGCGGCGGGGGACGAGGGCTGGGGGTGGAAGGAAACTGTATTTTTGCTTCTGTGCCGGCTAAGAAGCCAGCAAGGTAAGGCCTCCCTTCTCCAGTCGGGTTTCTCTCGCATTCCACTCTCCCCCATGGGTCCTGCGTGCAGACGACACATAGCTCAGTGGGCGCACAGGAGGCGAGCATCAGAGATTAAAGAAAGTCAGCGAGCTTGAATACGGGCGTCCCGTTTGGAAGTGTCCAAGGAGACCGGCCGAAGTGCGCCAGCCGAGTCTGGGAGCGTTTCCTTCTGGCCGAGAGGGGGAGCCCCGCGTTCCCAGCCTGAAGCGACCCGGAGTCCCGAGCCTCGAGCCCCAGCCGCCAGCCAACGCGTTTTGGCTCCAGCCGCTAAGGAAGAGGAGGGAGGGGGCAGAGAGCGCGTAGAGGGAGGGGACCGGAGCCGGAGGGTCCCGAGTCCAGCACGGTGTTGACGTAGAGAAACTTTCCCTCTCGGCCGCGGAAACGGCGCTCCGGCTCTGCTGGAGCGGAGATCGCCAGGCTCCGAGGACGGCGCGGCTCTCCACGCCCCTGCCCGGAGCCTGACCCGACTGCACAGTCAGTAAGGTACGGAGAGACCGCCGTTTATCCTGGGGTTTCGCTGGCTGCAAATCCCAGCGTCCCGCCAGGTAGCGTTCCAGTCTCAAGTCGACATCCTAAGAAGCGGCGGGCAGTGGTCGGCATCGGCAGGGTGCAGGGGAAGGAGGGCTCGGGGCTGTGAGCCGCCGCCGCTGCCGCTGGGCAGGTTGCAAAGATTAGGACAGCGAAAGGCTCCGGGAGTCGTCCGTCAAGAAAGGAGACTAAGACCTGTTGATGACCTCTGTGGCAGTGTTTCAGGGATGACGGAGAGTCTCACGAGATCGGAGACGCAGCGGTCTCCCGATTCCTGGAGCCCTTTGTGGTAACTTTGGTCCGGGTGGCCGGGGCCGACGGGCAGGAGCTGGAGGGGGCCGGGGCGGGGGGGCGACTGTGGTCAGTACCGCTGCGGGGGTAGGCACCAGACGCGACTGAGCAAGCAAGTCTTTGCCGGGTCACAGCGAGGCGACCCAGGAGCGAAACTTCTTCAGCTTAACCTCCCTTTTGTTGGCTCCGGGAGGGAGTGTGAGCATGGGGGCGGGGAGGCGCGAAGCTCCAAGGCCCGGCCGCGGATTCTTTAAAGCCCAGGGCTGGGAGGGCCCAAACTCAGGGGCCGCGCCCACAGGGTGACCCTTTGGCTGGGTGGGTCAAGTAGTTCTTTCTAGCCGGCGCTACTTTAGAGGGGCACACGGCCCTGCGGGGTGATGAGACTCTGGGCTTTCGCCTGGGTCCACCACCCGGGGGGCTGAATCACTGCACGGATCAGAACCCAGCGTGGTCGGTGCTTCCCTGAGGCTACTAGGGCCGTCGCGTAGACTTCCCTGTGTGCGGGAGGGAACTCTGGGCAAGCTGGTTTTCTTGGAATGTGTTTACGATGTTGAATGGAACTAGAACAGGAAGCTGGGCGCTGCAGCTGGAACCAGCTTGCCAGGGTAGAGTAAGGAAGACGTAGCTGGAGTTGGGTTTGGCATGTGCACTTAGTACCTTGGACAAACCCCTAGTAAATGCGGGCCGTCGATCAACCTATCCCTTCCAGGGTCCTAAGAATTTTTCCCGACTGAACTCGCCTTGCTTTCAGTTGCAAACAGGCATTTGCATGCACTATTTCAGTCTGCAAGTTTGACAAAGTATAATGCAATTAGGAAGTATTTAATAACTTTGGGACCTGCTTACAAAAAAAAAAAAAAAGTCTTGCATCAGCAGTTGAGAATAAAAATTTTTGGAGAGTGTTCTAGTTATGACTTCCCTTGTTAATTTCTAGGACTAGGATTTTGTGTCTTTGATGCCAAATGGATGATAAGGTGCTAAAGGAAGCCAGTAATGAGACAGAGTGAATGTGAGGAGGTAGGAAACTCTGAGAGGAGTTGGACATTTTTCAGATTTGCAAATCGACCTTTTTTCTGCCAGTCTTTCTTTCCTTCCCCCACATAAACAAGAAGCCTTGCTAGAAAATCCACCAATTTGGAAGAGTGCAGTCACTGGCGACTACAACCCTTGCTGGAAACAGACAGGCTAAGGTACTGCCCCACTGCATAATTAAAAGGTCTCCTTGAGCTGTCCAGGAGTGTTTTCCAAGTTTTTACCACTGACAAGGAAAGAAGAGAGGAACCTGGCCGGCAGCCAAACTAGACTGAGCTCAGTAGCCAGGCATGAAAGAGACTGGGGAAGTTGCAGGGGATAATTGGAAAGGAGCTGTTGATTGTACTTGGGTTTAAACAAGGGGTTTCTTTTGCAATGAGAATTTTTAGATGACTAAGATCAACCGTCTCGGGGAAAAAAAAAAATGAGCATAGAGTGCAGTGGGATCGGACAGAGAGTGAAAGAAGTGTTCTAGGAGGGAAGTGAGATCCTTCCTTATCTGTGTTGCTGTGGAATAGCTGGGGGCCTGATGCATTTTGTGCTAATCACACTGCAGATACCCACACTTTGTTGCTATTTGTCTCCTCAGCTTGGATCAGGCTTGCTGAAACTTCAAGCTCTTGACCTTGACTTTCTTTGTTTTCATAGCCAGTAAGAACTGAAGACTTGGGTTTGAGCAGATAGTTTTCTACCTTAATCGAATAATTCCATTAGGCATTCTCAAATGGAACAGATTTGGGTCATGAAATTAGAGTGGAAAATGCATCCAGATGTCTTCCTTATATTTGTCAGAAGTAATCCAGATAATAGATCTTGTTCTTTCACGGGAAGTAGAAGTTGGTGTGATCTCAGTATTTCACACATTTGCCCAATACTTAAGACCCTGCTGCTTCCAAGTTCCAGACCAGCCAGGACCTCAGAGCCTTATCTGAAATTAGTTCCCATCTTTTACTTGTTAAAATCGTTCATGTTTCCTTTTTTTTTTTTTTTTTTTAAAGGAATGTAGGTCTACTATCATGGGTTTGGGAGTTGATTAGTAAAAAGTTGCTAATATAGTTTGTATTTCTTTTCGGTTGGTGAGTTTAAGATTGTGAATATCAGCCTACTCTAAGACTGACTTTATGAATCACCCTTGGCAAAGTGTTTTCCCTGTTCCTATGATTTGAGTTTTCCACTTGGGAAGTAAAGAAATTTCCTTTACATAATTACAAGCTTACAGTGAGCATTAAAGAGATGAAATTATTTTAGTAGGTTTTTAGACATAAAGGTCATAAGGCTTCTTTCTAGCTTGGTTGATTCAACTGAGATTTATAGGGGTAAAGTGAAATATTTATATCTAAAATACACATATATTAGTGACATATCTGTATTTAATTTATAAAAATTACCGTTTTGTATTTTAATCATAGCTTTAGTTTAATCATAAATTTTATTCCTTGTGAATATTGGGTGAGATTTTCTTAAGACTAAAGCTGAGTCATTCTCTCAAATACAAAAGAACAATCAGCACATTCATTTTTTTTTATTTTGGTTTATATTTATACTTAAGGACCAGTTATATTTTTAAAACCAGCTCGATTTTGCCTTTATGAGAATTACCAAATATATTTGCAGAATTTGGCTCCCTTCTCGGAAATAACACTTGAGAGACAAATACATTTACGATGTACAAACAGACTTTCTTTTCCCCATGGCCACAACAGTTTCCTTAAAAGTTTAGAGGGTGTATTTAGAAGTCATTCATTAATTGATTCACCCAGTATCTGCTTCATGCTTTTTGTGTCCCAGGAAACATCAGGCTTGGATTTGAATCCTGGCACAGAACTTTCAGCACTGTGATGTGTGCGGGTTATTTTACTTCTTAAACCTTTGCCAAGATATAATTTATTATCTGTGTTGCTATCTGTAATGTATGATTGTTAATTATTGATACACACAGGATAATTGTTAAATATTTAATTTTTAGTTTGACATATAATTAGTAAAATTAGTGAAATAAGCTACCTACTTTGTTTTCAATGTACTGTATCATACTCTTAATTGCTTAGCTTAACTGTTTTTCAGTTGAACAGGTCACCGTATTAGAGAAGGAATGCAGAATAAGTATGAATAAATTAAAATGTAAAATCTTTTGGTAAAATAATTATAACTTTCATTTTTAGACTGTCATTAGTAGTGAATCCATAAAAAGTGGAAGCAAATCGTAGTTGTATTCATGGTTATACTAATACAATAGGCATTTGTTGCATAATCAAAGAATGAGTGAATGTTCAGGGATATAATAGGGTAATTTTCATGTAAAATATCTAGTTTTGCTTTTGATTTTAACTTAAAACTCTTTAAAATCTTAATCTCCATTGTTGAATATTAGATAATTTTTATTTAGATTTTATTTAGCAAAGCACTTTGTGGTTGCAGTTTGTTTTTAAAATCTCTAAAGAACACTAAAAAGATGTTTTATTCAAATGTAATAATGAAGTCAAAAGTAATTACAGGAGCCAACTGAATGACTGCCCTGAGCCCTGGTCTCTAAACGTATTAGAAGCTGGTGGATCTAATAGTGTTTTTCTTAATGTATTTAGAGATAAGGAAACTTAAACTTGTTTCTGTGGCACTTAAGTATATCCACATTGGAAGAGGAAATATAGTATAAACTTTAAGCAGAGAAATTGCTTTGCTTCCAAATGGTAAGGATATGAAGTTGAAATCAACCCTTTTATTTTTAAAGGTAAAGGTTACAAGTTATTGTTCCAGAGTTAGGTTTAGAAAACCCTTCTTATACACTTCTTAGGCCCTGTTATTTGTTTCTTTTGTGTTTGTTTTATGCTAAGAAAATGTTTTCAGATACTCTAGTGTCACAGTACATGATTATTTTTTCGTCAGAAGACGGTTAATTGACTCAAATATTGTGCAGTAGAGTGTCAGTTTTTACTGTTGAAATGGTATAGTTATGGTAAATTTGGAACTTTCATCTTTCAGTATTATGTACTTAAAGATAGTTTTGGAAAGATTGTTCTAATTTGCACATAATATGAGTTAGTAAGTTAATTTTTGTAACATGTGATTGCAAAAATCAATATGACTTTTGAAAAGAATTTTAAATAACACTGCATATATTTTTCAGGGTGCACCTGAGACCGTATCTAGATAGTAATAATGGCTATTCATGTTTGATTTTTGCTATTAATGTTATGTCAATATACCTATATAGTCTTTCTCACATGCCTTCTGCAGAGGAGAGTCAGAATATACCTTAGGAACTTCCGAGCCTTGGATAACTTCCTTCATATATGTGTTTCACATAGATGTATATAATGCACAAAGAATTATGACACGTATATTCTTTGAGGTTTCTCTATTTGTGCTAGGTATATTTTTCATAGGGAAAAACAATGTTAATTAATTGATATTTCTGAGCTAATTTTTACCATTAATTTAAAATCTTTTCCAGGCTAGGGGTCTAATCGAAGCTGTAGCCGCCGGCCTATACCAGAGCCACAGCAACGCAGGATCCAAGCCGTGTCTGTAACCTATACCACAGCTCACAGCAACGCAGGATCCTTAACCCACTGAGTAAGGCCTGGGATCGAACCCGCAACCTCATGGTTCCTAGTTGGATTCGTTAACCACTGAGCCATGACGGGAACTCCCTCTCTCCTTTTTAGTAGTAGGTGTCAGAGACTGATCGTAAATTAACTTTGTTAGACTTAAATAGAACTTGTTATTTTCATATAATTCTGTGCTGCAGTGGAGAGAATGTTGAAGGAATGGGGTGGAGGTTATTTATCATCATGAGGGGAAGCAATATCTGGAAAGAAAAAGTGTAGTGGTGATTCCTGGGCAAAGGATGAAGATGTGTTAGCAGGCAACAAAGAGGGGTGGGCAGTTCAAGATTGCAAGTGGTGAGTGCTAGGAGGCATGGTACCATTTGAATGGATTAACAGAACAAACTGAATTTTGGAACTGCAGAGATGTTTCTCCTTTCTGTCTTGGTGTTGATGACTCGTAATCATAAGTAATTGCATAAGGGAGTTTAAAAACTTTAACGGGATTAATCATCATAAAAAACTCTTATCTTCTTTTTATTTTTAAAAATTTTCAGATCTAACCAATGTGTAATTGGAGTCATAAGGAAATGAGTGTGGGCTCCATTTTACACTCCAGGGGATCCATGAACTTGGATATAAAACAATAAAGTTATTACTGTAATGAGTATCTCACTTAAGGTTAGTATTGTTATAGTTTTGAAGGAAGGGAAACACACTCACAACTGGTCTTTACCTGTAGCTTCTAGAAGCTGCACATATTTATTGTCATGTTTCATTGCTCAGACTGCATATATTTTGAAATATTTTTTATGTTTACAGCCAGTTTAAAATTACAATAAAAATTACATCTGCTTCTAGGTATTATTTTTATATGTGGATATATCTAGGATATGAAGCTGTATATCAAATTTTTAAATATAATTTTTGTATTATTTTTAATATACTTTAATGATGTTACATTAAACCTTTTTTTTTTTTAGTAATTTATATTTTGTTTCACGCATTGAAAAGCAGATTTTGAGAAGGGGCCCATAGACTTCCTTAGCTGCCAAATGGATTCATAGCACAAAAAAGTTTAAGAACACTTGGAAATCTCTACTAATTTATTTAGAGGTGCCATGGGCTGTGCTGTCATTTAATGAAGTTAAAAGAAATTGAAGCTATTTAACTCAGTTTTATCTGATAGCATGTAGTTATACAGAGATGTCCTAAATTGTCTTTTAAAGTAAATTCCTGATAAATAATGCTTATTTTGCAGATAATTTACATTATTCAAGAAGAATGTGTGCAGTTTTGGGTAATTTCAGTGACACAGTTCAACAAAGAAGCATTTAATTTTAGAACTTGTACATTTAAAAATAGGTTTATCTTTTTCACATTACAGCATTAGCTATTTTCTTTCTTTCTTTCTTTTTCTTTTTCTTGTCTTTTTAGGGCCTTACCCATGGTATGTGGAAATTACTGGGCTGGGGGTTGAATCAGAACTGTAGCTGCCAGTCTATGCCACAGCCATGGCAACGTCAGATATAAGAGGCATTTCTGAACTTCATCACAGCTCACGACAATGCCGGACCCTTAATCTACTGAGCAAGGCCAGGGATCCAACCCACATCCTCATGGATACTAGTTAGGTTTGTTACTGCTGAGCCAGGATGGTAACTCCAGCATTAACTGTTTTTAATAATTCCTAGTTGGCTGGGAATTTTGTCTTGTGGTACTGATTTATTTTTCATATAAATGTTTTGTCTCCTCAGCTTCACTTCAAGTTTCAGGAGAGAACAGATATGTTAAGCAGGTTTTTGTATCTCTGCTTAGTAACAGGTAACCATGCCAGTATTAGCAATTTCCTGTGAATACTAAGAAGGAAATAAATTATGTGCATTGAAAATTTGATTTTTTTATGCATCACTGAGTTAAGATTATATATTTGGTTAGATGATGTATATTATTTATGACCATTACTGATGAAAAATTTAATGTACGCCAAGAATTTTGGAAAATAAGAATACATAATACTTAAAAGTATAGCAAATTATGGTGTTATGAAGGGGATCTATAATTAAATAAAGATGATGTAATTTTTGCCCTATATTCCCTTTCTTCTTTTTGCTTGACTTGGCAATTCTGTGAAGATACTTCCTTTTTAAAATTAGTTTCCTGTTTTATTGATATTTGATTTAATTAAAACTGATGACAATTTTATTTTTGAAATATGTGACAAAAGCTGTTTCTTTAAAATCATTAATTTGGGGTAATTACTTTTAAAGCTTCACCTTCAAATATCAGTCCAGTTTTAGTTAGTATGGAGCACCTTAACATTCTAAGGGATGGGCGCAAGGTAATAGTTTTGTACTTGAATTGAGAGTAACTTCAAGATCGAAGTGAATGATGATTGTCTTTCAATTTGTTTCTTGTTTGTGGCTCTACTTTGTGTCTCCTCTAATGGTGAGCGTCAACCGTCTTTGGCATGCCTTTGCTTCCCTTCCCTGTTGGTTCTCCATGTTCCCTCTTAATGAAACTGGATAGCATAAGCCAGGTGGAATTCTCTACCTAAAGTTAATTCTCCTTTCTTATTTATGCACACCAATTCCTAAGAAGCACTTTTTCACTTCTAAGAGTCACATGACAGTCCTTGATATTGATTGTTTGTTCAAATGATTTCCTTGTTCCTTTTTGCTCATAGAACTCTGGTATTATTCAGATATCCACTGTTCCCCACATAAATCAGAGGAAGACAATTCATTCCTAAAATAAGTGAAATTTGGATTAGGCTGAGTTAATGGTCATGGTGTTTCTATTCCCCTTGTCAGTGATTGGTTATTGTGAGGTCACTTGTTCTTCATCCCAGTTATAAACAATTATATAAAACGACACAGCTGTAGGGAGATCAGGTAGAAAAAAAAGTTTTTTACACTTGGAAGAAGGACACTGGATGAGAAAGCCTATGTCATTTATTGATTTGGGTCCTGTCTTGAATAGGTGCTTGAAATTGCAACAGAGGGTCATCTTCTGTCCATGAGGAGATCTAGTCCTAGGGCAAAACCAATGCTTTAATGATGAAAGAAAAAAATGTAAAGAACCTGGATGCTTGATGCCACTGTTGGGTCCCTGAATCAACTTACCATATTTCTGGTTTTATTGTGTGAGAGAATGAATTTATTTTTCAAAACAATTTGAACTAGAACTTTCTGTTACTTAAATGAGAGGGTATCTTAATTAGAACATTTATTAAGTGGTATCTTAATTCGAAATAAACATTTTAGAAGTAACAATTTAGCTAATTAAAGAAAACTTATAGACTAACTTGGTTTTGTAAACTGTAGATATGATTAGTGCTGTTATGCTCTACAAATATTTTATTACTCCATTCACCAAATTTTATTTTGTTTCTAATACAGTGAACTTATTAATCATCTTAATTAAATGTATTCTGGGTTGAATATATTCTACATATACCTCAGAATACATTATTCAATAAAAATAAATTAATTTGAAATACAAATTCAAAATCTAGTCTATAAAATCATACCACTCTTTGATTGTTCAGTGTCTTTAGTGTATTGAGAACACTAAATGTATCTTAGGACACATTGAAGGAGTCTCAGTGCCTTGTCTGAGTAGTTTTAAGCTTGGAATTATGATAAAACTAACATAGTTATTTAAATATAAAAGATATAGCTGATAATAAAATTAATAAAATTGTGAAGTGCAGATCCATTCACAGAGGTTAAAAAAATGCATACATTTAATAATCTAGACATAATAATGCAGACATATAATAATCTAGACAAATAAACTAGTCAGACTTGTTATAAACTGGTTATAAAACTAGATCACTGGAACCACAACAATTTAATTATTTTCTTCCACTATATTCTTGAGTTAGCTTTTTTGATGATTTAGCATTATGCACATTTTTTTGATAATTTGCTATTTCAAAGTATGGAGAAATATCTGAGTCTTTGTCTTCTTGTTCTAAAGGGGTTAGGAATTACTCAAAGCTGAAAATTGACAAAAGCAAGAATGAAATATATTTTAGAGTATTAAAGTTGTCCTTATTGGAAATGACTAAGCAGTGGTTTAAGCAGGAGGTGGAGGCAAGCAAAACCAGGAATAATCTAAGAGGCTCAGAATAGGCAAGTATCACAGTGGGCAGGTTTGTTGGGAATGAGGGGGTATGAGAAACAGAAAGCCAAAGACTGTATAGGCAGTAGAGATGAAGAAGAGCAGTCAGTGAAACTGGAGGTGGAAATATTACAGATATTGCAGTCAAGCAGAGTGGCAAGTGGCTCACTGGTCAAGAAGGAGCAAGGCTATTGTATTAGAACTCTATCTATGTGAATGTTGAAAGCATGAAGACAGTTTGGAGAGGTTATATGGAGAGCCAGTAATATGAATAACAAATGAAAGTGAGAAACCTTGGAAGAAACGGATGGAGACATCCAAAGTACATAACTGTGATTGAGATGTGCTTATTAGTTTTATACATAAAAATGCAGTAAACATGCTTGAGATGTTTCCTCTAAGAGATCCTACATAGCATTTATAGAGTGCTCACTATGTCCTAAGCATTGTGCTAAATGTTTTTTTAATGATCCATAAATGATTAAGAAATTTGTCTCTGGTTCTATAGCTGGCAAACAGCGGACCAGGCGGATAATGGGGTGGGAAGTAGTGCATCTTAGCCACTGTATAAGTTGGGGAATGTGCAGTAGAGTGGCCGGAGTCGATCTAAGGACCAGGGCAGCCTTGGCAGTCCTCTAGTCCTCTTCACTGGTGAGCAAATAACCTTTGAATAACTTGATGGTCTAGACTCTTGCCTGATGCTTCATCCCCTTTTTTGGAGCACCATGGGGCTGCTCATCTCCCACTCTTAGGAGTGACAACTTGAAACTCCCATGCGAGAGTATATTTGTTCACTTTATTTAGTTAAAGCATAAAAATTAATTCATTGCCCAGATGGTGTCTGCATATTGCTTTGGCTTCTCCTTGATGTGAATTGTCAGGAGGGTTAAAATGTTGAGTGAGAAAATATGATTTTCTTAATGTCATATTTCCCTGGTTTTGTCAAAATGATGTTTGTATAAATAAAGCCCAAGGTATTAAATAATTAATATTACTGGTTTCTAATAGCATGTCATATACTTTTCATTTAAGCATTTGATATTTCCTTCACTGTGAAGATGGACTAGGTAACATTTCAGCCCTTAGAGCAGTCTGCATTTTAATTTCAAATAGTTTTTGTTTAAACTAAAACAAGTTTCTTAGTCAAAATAGTTTATTTAAAGTTGACCTGCTTTTAATATTCAATTTCATCATTTTGTCTTTTTCGAGTAAGTTAACAGATATTTGATCTCCTGTGGTATTTATAGTTTCTGTATTCTGAAAGGTTCTCTTGAACCCTTGGAGTCATAGGCAGGGGATAATGACAAATCTACAAGCTAGGGAAGACTCAGAAAGCAAGGAACATGGAGTACGTGATTTAAGCACGTAGGAAGTCCTAGAGGAGCAAGTATATGGTTCTGCCTCAGAATTGCAAGACTGAAAATAGAGCCGGAGACTGGGGTGGAAGGAAAAGAACTAGAATTGCTGGAGATAAAACCAGTGAGGCAAAGACCGAGTCTTAAAGGACTTTCAAATCCAGAGTTCTCTCTTTATTCTGTCAGCAGTTGGAAACCCTTGAAGGATTCAAATAAAGTTGGTAACAAATGTCCTCTGTATTTGGAAAAGACTACCAGTGTGCCTAGGCAAAAGAAGGGGTAGTTGAGAGGGATGGCAATGAAAAATGAGTTTATTCCAGAGGTATTTAGTAAGAAACAAATCTGTACATTTTGATGATTTGTTAGTGATTGTGGAATAGGCCAGAACTGTGGTATAAATGTTGATTCTAAGATTTCTGGTTTTTGCAACCTGTTTGTTGGCATCCATCAGGAAAATGAATAAAGTAGAAGTACAACTATTGAAGGAAACTAATGATTTCAATTTTGGACACATTTTGATGTGTCTCTGAGTCATTTCTGTTGTAGGTGTCCAGTAGTAGGCATTTAATGTATACACACATACATGTCTGGAGCATGAAGTTTGGCATTAGCTGGTTTTATATATGATTTCATATTTCAAATATGAGATTTTCATTTAGAAGTGGTCTTCATATGACAAAGCTTAGAGGGACACTAATATTTTAACCAGGGTAGAAAAAGCCAAGCCCCAAGCACAGCTAAGAAGGAATTATCAGTGATGTTCTGAAAGTTAAGATAAAAAATGATAATCTGAGGAGAGGATGATCAATTATCTTAAATAGTATAGAAAGATAAATAAACCAGCAGATTAAAGTGTTGATTATGTGTCTGTTTTATTTGCTGAGAAGGTCATCTGTGACTGTAATGAGAACAGTTTTGGAAGGGTTATGTATGTGGTGAGTTGTGGAGTAGAGTACCCGAAAACACAGTATAAATCTGTAGGTTGTTCTGGAAATAGCCTGAGCTTTGGCCTCTTTGGAGACAGGATTTGCTGTTTACAACCTGAGTGCTCTTTGATGGGCAAATAAATCACGTACTGTTACCCTCTCTTAATCTGTAGGATGGAACAGATAGTAAGTAATTCCATGCAGGGTGTCTGAGAGGATTAAAACATGTTGTTTTGTAAGTGGTCAATAAATGGCAGCCAGACTTATTATATAAAGTATATTTTTTATACTGTTACCTTTAACCTCATAATAAAATGATATTCTATTTTCGTTCTGAGTTATAAACATGCTATTGTATGTAAATGAATTTATCCTAAACTATAAATACAAATGGAACAACTTCAGTGTAATATATCTTTTGCAACTTCGAGATAATAAAGTAGTGGAGTACAGAATGAGTCTCTATTTTTGACTTTATCTCCATCAAAAATTATATATTTTCAACAAAAAAGCCCCACTCAAAACATTGTGTAATTTGAACCGAGATATATCTCTTCTTTTTACAATTGCTTTGGTTCTTTTTTATATATGTGCAGATGAAACAGGGTAGAAGAAAACTTGTAAATATTAATCTGAAACAAAATAAGAAATGCTTAATCCTAAAATTATGTAGGAGAAAGCTGTTTTTAACTTTTTAGTGTATATACATCAACACTTTTTTTTCTTAATTTTTCAATCGATGCATGCTGTTGCAGTAAGTTTAAGAATACCAAAGAGGATAAAGGGAAAAAACGAGTTTCACTGACTGATTTGTTGACATTTCTTTAATTAAAAAAAAAATGGTGTTCTGTGCTACACACTAGTTGTTAATTTGACTTTTTCACTCATTGCACTGTGACAGCCCTTGGCAGCTCTCTTAGGTGTGTGGACTGGTATTGGGGCAGAGAGAATTGGTGGAAAGAATCCTGTAGGTATCATTTCATGATTTCAAATCCATGTTACTTTCAATAGTGAACATAATAGCCTGTGGACTGATAACATCTAAACAGAAAAAAGTAATCAAAGATAAATCATTTGACAGTGGTTCCTGTCAGAATCGAGATTTTTTTCCTCCAGTAGACAGGACTGAGGAAGGACCAGTAGGCTCTAAGCAGATCAGCGCAAGAACCAGTCTGTGCCCCTTTGTTTTTTCTTACTCACACTCTTAAGACTTGGTTCATTTTTCAACCCAATAGCTGTATCTGTGATTGTTAGAGGCCTAAAATCTGGATTATTTAGGTTTTTATATTCTGGATGTACCCATTAGCACCCACGTATGCCTGAACTCAAGTTATTTTTGGTTCCTAGAGGAGGCTGGATTTGTGAG
The DNA here is from genome assembly GCA_004024745.2 of Catagonus wagneri. Taxonomy (NCBI): domain Eukaryota; kingdom Metazoa; phylum Chordata; class Mammalia; order Artiodactyla; family Tayassuidae; genus Catagonus; species Catagonus wagneri. The sequence continues at coordinate 2,214,121 of PVHT020000142.1, forward strand.
TCTTTTCTTGGCTTCAAACAGGCATTAAAGTCACTTGGACCTCGAGGATGGGATCTATTCTTCAAGTCTGGTGTTTAAAATACTTCATTTCCTTCAAGGACTAAAAGCAAGCAGCACTGTGTTTTGTAAATTTGCTTTTGAAAACAGTTATTACAGAAAAGTCTTTTAGAAACTAATTCTCAGTATTAAAATTTAAACCTTACAAAAATTAGCTTTTGATAATTTTTTTTTCTCTGTAACACTTTTAAAAAAATTTCCCCTGGTTAAAATTTGGAAAACAAAGAAATATACAAAGAAAAAAGAAAAAAAGAGAGAGAGAGAGAACAAACTCGCAAAGCGGCGGTGCACTGGGGCTAGTTTTTACCTTTATGTGCTCCCTGTACATCTTTTATACTGAACCTGTGCAATCAAAGATGAGGTGAAATGTGTAGAACATGGGGTGTTACTGAAGATTCCTGATGAGTTATTGAAGACTTACGGAGATACAGATAAACTTGGTCCCTTACCAGATGTTCCCATGTTGTGTAGTCTTGCTTCTGGCTCCATCATTTACTAGCTTAGGGATCTTGGGGAGGTTGTTTAGCATCTCTGGAACTTTTTTCTTGAATGTAAAATGAAGATAATGGCATGAACTGTGTGTGTATCACTGAGAAGAGTAAAACAATCTTCCGTGGCACCAGTAGATTTTCACATAGCTTTCTCTTGTGTGTGTTGACTTAAAGAAAAACACACAACCTGAGAGTTGTGAGTCCAGATTTTATTCAGGGACCTTCCTGAGAACTATAGCCTGGGAGATAGCCTCTCAGTAGCTCTGAGAAAATTGCTCCAAAGGGTAAGGGAGACCAGTGTTTGTATGGTTTTTTGATTGCAGAGAATGTGCAGTCAAGCATGCATCTTTGTAAAAGATTACTGCTAGTCACAAAGGGCAGATAATTCCAGTTAATGACTTTAGTGCTTTTCTATGGAGGGGAAGAGGCAAGAATCTGGGTTCATTAAAATTCTTCCTGAGATATACATGTAACTATCAAAAGGACCTGTTTTTCTAAAGCACAGAGTGCCTCATCCTGTTTTTCGTACTGAATTTCTTTCACGGTGCACAGTTGGTCAATGACTGCAGTAGCTAACATCTTAATCCTTGTACAACCAGATGGTGAGCAGCATTCTACATGTCTCTTTTCCCCTGGCTTCAAGATTTTTAGAGTTTGCACTGTCTCCATTGGGCTCCGAGAACAGGCAGCGTTGAATTTCCTTGTTTTCCTTGTCATATCGGGAGGAGGCTTCTGAGGATCAATAAATGGTTAAAGTTCCTATTGTTACATTGCTATTTTTGAAATTGTTCCTTTTCATAGTTTGAATCCAGTGGCATTTTCCTCTATCAGTCTGTATTTTGGGAGATGTAACATCATGAATGGTTTCTATGTGAGGAAGAAATTAAGTTGTGTTATCTTCAGATTCCAATCCAGTATAAGAAAGCAGTTTCTGACAATGCACCAAGACATTATTTGATAGTGATGTTCTATTACTGAACGTATTTGGAGAAGGACTGAGTAACTATGGGTTACGGCTGCTATAGAAGAGTATCCTATAGCTTCTCTTAGCTTGAGACATTAGGTAAGATTTCTAAGATTCATCTGTGATAATTGTTGAAATTTAAATGGAGTGATCAGTCTCCTGGAGTAACATTTGTAAAATAAGGGAGAGCCAGTAATTGTGTGCTAAGTGGAATAAAGCTACTGAGATTTAATCATGCAGAACTTCATTCATTCAAAACACTTTGCAAACTTTATTCTTATGTACAACTGCTGTGCTAGATTCTTCCCAAATCTCCTCCTGTCAAAGAAATGTGGACTCACAAGCTTAATCTGCCTGCTCCAAATTCAGTTTCTTGAAGTCTCAAATTTATTTGAATTTGAACTTCTACTCTATAAGCTTTGTTTTAATGTAAAACATTTATTTTTATTACAATGAGGCAATGCCAATCCTTCAGGATTATGGCGTATTTGTCCTCTGACTTCATTTACCTCTTGGCTCAATATTCATTTCCCTAATAGCTAGTATATGTGCCTCTGGCAGAGTTCAATGGCTGTGGGCTGTGGTGAGTTTGTCAAGGTTTTCAAAGCTGGAAGAGAGAAAGGTAAAGAATGGCAGGAATAGGAGAATAAGAGAAAAGGTAAAGAATGGAAGGAACTTGGTTAACTGTGTTTATGAAATCCCTTGGCTTTGGGCAAGATGGAATGAAGAGATCTGAGGGTAACAGCATGGAACTAAGGAGCTGTTAACATATTCTAGATGAGGGATAATAAGGACCTGAGTGTAGCAGCTGTCAGTAAGATTGGAACAGAATGAATTGAAGTGATGTTTAATTTATAGAATTGTTGGCTAATTGGATGTGAGCATTTTAGAAAGAAGGAATAAAGAGGCTCAGTGCAGACTTGGATTGTTTGAGTAGACTGTGGTACTGTTTATCACAAAAACAGAATGCAGGATGCAAGGAAGGACATGATGCTAGGAAAAGACTAAAAATTCCACTTTGGATTTTTGAATTTGAAGTGTTTGGGGACCATTACAGAGGAGATACCCTATAGCAAGCTGGATATGCCATTTGGAAATAAGGAAAGATCCCAGGATAAAGATAAATCTTTGAAAATTATCAACTTTGGGTGATTTTTAGTTCCCTGATGTCAGACCCTTGAGAGCATTGATAGTTAAGAGGAATCAGAAAATGAAAAGGCAGCAGAAGAGACTGAGAAGAACCCTTAAGTGAACCTGAAGTCTTTATTTATTTATTTTTGTCCTTTTAGGGCTGCACCCATGGCATATGGAGGTTCCCAGGCTAGGGGCTGAATCAGAGCTGTAGCTGCCAGCCTACTCCACAGCCACAGCAACACAGGACCTGAGCTGTGTCTGTGACCTACACCGTAGCTCATGGCAATGCCGGATCCTAACCCACTGAGTGAGGGCACGGGTCAAACCTGCGTCCTCACGGATGCTGGTCAGATGCATTTCTGCTGAGCCACGACTGGAACGCTGACCCTTAAGTCTTTATTCCAAAGAAGAGCCCTACCTGCCTGGGAGGTAGATAATAGAGATCTAAACTAGAATCATACTATAGGAATAGGAAAGGACTGACTTGCTAAATATTTAAAAATAATTATTTTGTAATGTTCAAGGTAAAAGCCAAATTGCACCTAATTTAAGGCAGGTATTTCTAGAACTGGCCAATTTAACTGGCCAGGGCTTCATATTCATTTTGGGGTTGGGGCTTTCGTGTTCACACTATGCCACTCCAGAAACTGAATATGAATTTTACAGGTTGGCAAAGTGAACCTCAATCCATGGTCAAAGGATGAACTATTCTAGGACTCCCTAGGTTATCCCTAATTTCTGAAAGTTGTTTCCACCAAGCTGTTCTTAAAGGTAATGAGAATTGCATTGTGGAGTTATCTGTTCCTGTTTGTGACTCCATGTTGGGCTTTCCTGATTCCCCTACCATTTGAATTTGACCAATCATTGAAGTAGGGGTACCTAGAAGTGAATATGAGAGGATGTAATACATTTTGACAAACTGGATTTTCCCAAATTATTGAACACTATCTACTATGGCGTTATATTAATGTAAATCAGATAGGCATTTCATTATTTTATGATAAACAACTATAAACTTGTGTCTATATGTCAAATATAGTTATTAAGCATTTTTATTGTCTTAAATCAAACCAGATTTTCGTAAAATAATTCTGCTGGAAAAATGAATTGAGAGAGAGCACTGAAGTAGAATTCAAACTCTACTTTTGTTCAGACTTTTTTAGATAGCCCCTTCAATACAATTCCAAACAGCATACTTAGATTTGTTATCACTTTAAGTTTTTCTTTAAAAACCAGGACTTAAGAAGATACCTAAGGCTTTAAAATTTTCTTCTTCTTTTTAATTTTTTTTCATAAAAGGAAAATGAAAAGATAAAAATGCATATAAAAGAATCTTTTTAAATTAACTTGGTAAGACACTGGTCTTAGATATGGTACAAAAATGGATTCTTTAGCACTTTGTCTAGATTCATTTTTAGCATATTTTTAGTTGTGGACTCTTGAATTTTCTGCCTGATTCTTGGTAGTAACTGGATAGACTTCATTGGATTACTTAGTCTCTGTGAATTTAGGAGGATGGATGAGAAATAATAATGTATTTAACTGTTAAGCTCCTTTTATTCTTGAATGTCTTGCTCACTGAAATGGTTGCCCTACAAGAGCAGGGAATGTGGTGCATTTGCTTATCTCTAGAGACCAAAACCTAAAAGGGTGCCTCAGGATAAAATGTGCCTCATCCAACATGCATATCCTAAAATAATATCTTGGGAAGAGCTGTTTGAAAGATTCAAATGTTGGATAATGGATTAGGGAAGGACATACCTGTACATTGACCCTTAACGTATCCATTACGTGAGGATTTGTGCTTGGCAAAACCAGTTTTTAATCTCAGAAGTATTCTCAGAAAGAATTCGGACTCTTCACCATAAACCACAGAGCTCTGCAGACTCTTGCCTTGGCATCTCACCACCTCACCTCATGCCATGTGAAGGAATGATAGGATTTTTCATGGCCCACTTTTTCTATGATTATTTAAGATTATACATATGATTTTACCTATGTGAGGACTTCAGTCCTAGAAATATGTTTCTTCTCAGTTTGAATTGGAATAGTCTAAGCTTGAATGAAATAGAAATTGTAGTTTTACAAAATGTACTGGAAGCAAAATGGAGTTGATGCTGTCTAGTCAACTGGTATTTCAGTTGGTGATTGGGGGAACAAATTCTAAGTAGTGATAACTAAAGAGAAATATATCATACTAGCATAATTTAATAGTAAGTTGGTTTGCATATGTTTGTTGGAATAATACATGGGTTTATTCTGGTATCTTTTACTATATTATTTCAAGTTTATTTCTCCATATTATGGTATAGCCTGTCAAAATGTTTATGTGTTGAAAAATGCCACTTACTAATAAAGTATGAGAAATAAAGACTAAACATATTTTTAATTAGCTGATGCTCTATTAATGGAGAAATTTCCTTGAAAATTTGAGGAGGAATTGGTTTTACTTATGATATATATAATAATATACTTAATCATATGAGCATATGACTATAAGCATATGTTTTATAAAGACATGTTTATAATATACTTTAAAATATGCTATTAGATATATTAGTATAGATTTTTTATTCTTATTGTATAATAATACCTGTATCTATAGCCATTCATTGAATAAAAGATGATTTTAGATGGAACAAGAAATGTTTCTGAGAATGAAATTACAGTTCCATAGAAAGACTGATTTTATGATCACAGATTTTTCATTTACAGTTTTTCATTGTTAATTTTTTAAACCTTGATAAGTCTATCTTTAGCATCAGTCAAAATTTCACTTGGCTGTTTATTGTAAATTACCCTAATTGATGAGCAAGAAAACTTTATGATACCTTCCTAATTTTAGTTGGATGAAATAACTGATTTTCTTCTGATTCTTTTTTTTTTTTTGGTCTCTTAAAATGATATGTTAATAAATGAGAAAAATCAGTCATAAAATAGCAAAGTGCAGTTATTCTTGCTCAGAATTAAATAAAGCAGAATGGAAAAAATTCAAAATAGTTCTCCAACTATTCATCAACTATTGATATATATACTACATCAGTGAATAAGAGTAGCCATTATAAAAGTTGTAAAACACTTATAGAATCCATTTTAGAAGTATATCATTTTTTTATAACTGTTAGAATTTCGAAGTTCTTAAAAATGCCTTAAGTGTTGTAATAGTACTAACTGATTAATTTTCAGAAAAAATCAAAGAAAACGTGTCAGAAAATTCCCAGGGTAACAGTGATGTGCTGATGGTATTCAGTTGTTCTTCTCTTTCAATAAACTCCATATATGGAAATTTAGCTCAATATGTCACTTAGTTAATGAGTGATATTTGTTTTTGTTTGTTTGCTTGTTTGTTTTTTTAATGGCTACACTTGCTGCATGTGGACGTTCCTGGGCCAGGGATAGAATTCAAGCACCAACTTTAGCAACACCAGATCCTTTAATCCACTGCACTGGACAGGGGATCAAACCTGCACCTTTGCAATGACGTAGGCTCCTACAGTCAGATTCTTAACCCACTGCATCAGTGTGGAAACTCCATGTTTTCTAAAAAGTTTCTAACCCTGTGAAAAAAATTCTGCAGGATTTCTTTAATTAGCAAATTCCTTTTTGGGAGTATGATTTAAGCTGTTACAACAACTTTTAAATAACATATATCTCAAATAAAGCAAGATATTTGTGTTAAGTATTTATAGACCATAGCATGATATTTGAATTTTGCTCTTCGGAAAACTCATTAAAAATATTATTATGCATGAATACATTCCCAGTATAAAAGATTTGAACACTCCCAAGATGTAGCAAAATGTGAATGTTTATCTGCATGCCTTCTCACACCCATGTTCCTCAGAGGTAAACATTTAAGAGTTTAGTATGCATCATTCCAACACAAATTCTATCCATTTACAAACATATACACCTTGAAGTAAAACAATTTAAAAATGGGATAATAATGTATATTCTTATAATTTCGTTTGTAGGAGATCAACATATTTTGGAACTAAGGAGGTTTGATTTCTTCTTCCGAAGGTCACTATTATTTGGATTGTCTACCCAAGTATTTGTAACTGCTGCCCAGTGTGAGTCACTCAAGCTATTATAGCATTTTCTTGGGATAACATCTCTGAGAAATGGGAAATATGGCCATGACAGAGTAAATAATTGTATACAAGTCAGTGTGTTCATCAAGTCAGGACTGTAGTTTAAATAAATATTCTTTTTTTCCTTTTAAAAAAAGAACTTTGTGCAGTTTGCCCACACTTTTTTTAATGTTTATAGATCATTACTAGTTTGGCCCCATATTACGTTTCTCGTATTGACCATAGACTAAAATGCTTGTTAGATACTCAGATTTTTCTTTAATTGATTCTGATCTTTCTTTTTTATTTTATCCTCCCTCTTATTTGACTTCCTACGCTTTTCCTATCTTCTCCTGTCTTTGACTCTAACATTTTGGAGCATGTGTGGTGGCGATAGAACAGAATTTCTCAACCAGATAATTATTAGTTGTTGGGTGGGGGAAAAGGGCTGTTCTGCACATTGTAGGATGTTTAGCATGTTGATGCCAGTGCTGTGTTCCCAATTCCGATAATCAAAAATATCTTCAGCTGTTGGTAAATGTACTCTGGGGGCCAAAAACACTCCCGGCTGATGCAGATGTTTCCTAGGGGTGCATAATCCCTGATTGAGAACATGGTTTAGTAGCATTTCTAAACTTGTATTTTTCCGGCATACATTTGAAGGGATAGATAGCTTTCCCTAAACCAGTCCATAATATGTTTTGAAGTTTCATTAAAATTATATAAATAGAACACTGTTAAAACTTCATGCCATGTAGCTATAATTGACTTTAACTCACTTAGAAATAAATATGTTTGCTATATAGTTGGATTAAAATATGTGTGTGTGTGTGTGTGTGTGTGTGTATACACCTATGAAAATATTTAGTATGGAAAAGACCCCTCAACTTGAAAGAATTGTGCTTCCTATCTATATAGGTGAAATCTGAAACCTGAAATCAAATCTTCTTTTTGTCTTGAGAAAGTTTATTCAGTACTTTAACTCTTAGTACTTTATTTATGTACACACACACACACGCATACACACACAGATATGTATATCCATTTGGTCTATTGCAATGCAACATATAAACATGTATTCTGAGAAGGTGTTGAACCAAACAAAACTACTTTCCAGAATAGATCACACATCATCATAAAGTCTAAGTATGTAAGGATTTTTTTCACACATAACTCATCAGTATTCTCAAATATGTGAATCTGAGTATATTCAGTTTAAATGGAAATGACATAAACTGAAATTTTAATATTTTGTATAAAATTTGCAAAACTCAGTAAAAGTGATTTAATAATAAAAATCCTACCTTATATACTATCTGGGAAATGTTTTCAGACATATTTATCTTTGAAACTTAATACGTTGTCACTCCCCCAGAAAAAGGGCCAAGAACAAAAAAACTTATCTTCACAGTGAAATCTAAACTACTTCAATGTTTCCTGTATTTTTAGACTTAATATTCTTATTTCTGCTCTTAGTATATTTTCTTGTTAAATTAATTTCCTGTTGATTTTAAAAGAATTTTTTGCTATAAGCTATTTCAAAAGAATTATGTATTTCAAGCTTTTCTCAATATATATTTAAATCATTTTCTTTCTAGAAATAGCACTCATTAATTTTTGAAGTTAAAATTTGGGTGTTTCTTTAAATCCAAGCATTATATTAATTTTAATCTATCAAAGTATGGCTTTCAATTCACCATCTCTAAATCTGTACTTTCTGATTCGTTTTATAATTTCTCCTTTAAATTACCTAATCCAATTTAAAAGATCTGAAAATGGCAAATGCGATAAAAAGAGGAAATGTTTTCTTTGTTCCCAAACTAATATAAACCACATTCTAGATATCAAATTTAATACTAATTTAAATTCTGACTAAAGTAATAGACTTGATTTTCCTTAAACTTTAGATCAGGTAAAAATTATTACAAATAATATTGTGATAAAATATTTATACCACTAAATTTAATGGATATTGAAATCTATATACACAGTGTCATGCTAAAACTATTTTTCATATTTAAGCCTTTATTGTTTCACCAGCAATATCACCAGCAATATGAGTATCACAGTACAGCTTTTAATAATTTTATTTAAGTAAACCTGTCTTAAAACCTAAATATATTTAAAAGAGAAATATGTAATGGTCCATATTTTTCAATCCACATTAAAATAAATAGTAAAGTGAAAAAGGCTACAGAAAAGGTTACTCATGAATCACTTTATGTCATCTGTCTAATCACCTGCCACATTTGGGAAACACTGATTCGAGAGAAATAATCTGTGCGTTATAAGAGTTAGCCTCTGATTTGCAGAGGCTTCAGGTTTATAGAAGCAGGAATTTTCCAGAACATGACCAAAAATTCTACTGCTTCATTATTTTGAAATTTTATACATAATGATCCCTGTAAAATACTCGTTGCTATAGAATATAGTGGAGCCTAATACATATGTCTTAGAACTCTTTTTGAGGGGGAAGGAAGGAGATTGGTGTTGGCTATTAGGTGGAATTGTGAAGGAAATAACAATATGGCCTCTTCATTTGCTTCTGTTCTCATGACGTCAACTTTAGTAATACCTTAAAGGAGAAAATTGAAGCTGATTCTAGTTTGTTTAATTCTAAATTTCCACAAGAATAACATTAAGAACAGTTTATAACATGTGGCTGGGTATAATATTAATGGTGGTATATTATATTTCAAATTTGTAGCTGTTCTTTTACCAGGGATCTCTTTAGCTGTTTCTTAGTCTTTTACAGCACTACAATTCTTCCCTACCTTTGTTATTTCAGCTGTGTCATGGAGGTTTATTTTGGAAATGTATATTGACTAAAGTTTCTTATTCCACCCTCACTTAGCTCTGTGAAGGAAAGGTCACATTTATTTAGAATGTAGACTTTATGGCCGAGAGGTACATTAGAACCAGCCAATTTTCCTTCCATTCCATTCCCACTACCTCTTTGACCTTAATTTGGCCTTTACTATTTCTTCTCTTATTACTTGAAATTCTGTCTTAACTTTTCTCTCAGCCTTTGGTGTTTTCTCAGTCTAGTTCATTGCAGCTCTGAATTTATTTCATCTTGCTCAGAAGTCTTCAGCATTGCATCTTTGCAAAAACCTCTTTTTTTGCTGCTGTGTTCCCACCATTATCTGTCATATGTTCCTATTCCTCTTGTATTATACACAAACTATAGTCATTGAGCCCTTAGGAGACTGTAACTGTGCTTTTTCTGTCCTCTCTTCTTATTCACTTACTCTTTTTCAACACCAAAGTATATTCACTTGTCTGTTAATAAATATCTACACTCCTTTCCAGCTCTCTACCCTTCACTTTAGGCTTCTTGGGTTCTCTTTTAACCCTCCACAAACAGAATGTACTATTTCTCTTCTCCCTGAATCACCATTGTACTTTTTTTTTTTTTTTAAATAACATGACTCTAACCTCACTGTAGAAGTAAATGCATGGGTTTTTGAGTCTGCTTTGTTCCCTCTGCAACTCCCGTGAGCAGGTACCGTGTTATGTCATATGCAGATAGTCCCTGATTCACAATGATTCTTATGATCTTTTTGACTTTACCATGGTGTAAAAGTTATATGCATCAGTAGGAACCATACTTCAAATTTTGATCTTTTCCTTGTCAGCAGTATGATGTAGGTATTCTCTGACACTGGGTGGTGGCAGTGAACTACACAGTCAAGATTGCAACAATCTATACACTTAATATCATTCTGTACCCAAATAACCATTCTGGTTTTCACTTTCAGCACAGTATTCAATAAATTACATGATATATCCACTTTATTATAAAATAGTTTTTGCATTAGATGGTTTGCCCAGCTGGTGGATAATATAAATGTTCTGAGCATGTTTAAGGTAGACCAGGCTAAGTTATGATACTAGGTAGGTTAGGTATATTAAATGCATTTTTGACTTAGGATATTTTCAATTTAGCATGAGTTTATCAGGACATAAGCATATCATAGGCTGAAGAAAATAGGCATCCTTTTACATTCTAGGGACTGTATTCTTGCACACAAAGTTGCAGTTGGCAATGAATTGCTAGAAGGATGAATAACCACTTATTTATGAAAGAATGTTATTTTAATATTTTCTCAAACAATATCCTGAAGAATCTCAGTGTTTTTTGCCACCCACAGGGAAATAATTTCCTTTGCAATAAAATACACAGTTAAGGAGTTTTTAAGCAGGAATTGAATGAAAATTCACCGTTGAGGAGGTAGCTGAAGATTTCTTCTGAGTGTCTGTACAAAATTGAAGAAAGAGGTTTCTTTTACCAGCAATGCTTCACTTTCTTTTTTTTTTTTTTTTTAAGTCTGTGTGTACCTATTAAATGTATTCATTTTAGAGCCTGGGGTTCTTCATTTTAGAGTGATCTGAGGTCACTCGTGAGTCCTAATGCCAGTTTCCAAATTTTAAGGGGGAAATTGCTGTGGCAATGAATCCAGAGATCATAGGGCATCCCAGTCTCTTCCTCTTCCATGGTTTGTTTACCTCTGTGCAGCAGGTTACCAGACTTGAAAAAAGCTGACTTGTTTGAAAATAGAAAGAATATCAAATGATTTATTAACTTGATAATAATCTATTAATTGATTATTATGTTTAGGCTCCTGAATATAATAATTTGCTCTTATACTTTCTTGTGTCTTTCATGAAGCCTTGTTATTGCAGCATACATGATGTGGCAAAATTTAGTACCAGGTACATCTGTCCTAAATTTAGACCAAAGTGCTAATGACAGACATAGGAAAGGGGATTTAATTATATGACATAATAAAACTAAAGCCTGGACCTCCATGCTGCTTATGCACAGAGGTGTCTGTGATTACTCTGAGCACCTTCTTTTTTTTTTCTTTTTATATTTATTTGGGACTAAATGAGTAAATGACTCAATGTCAGCACTGTTAATTAAATTTGTTGAAGAATCTCTGATGCCTCTGAATCATTTTCCAGGGACATTCTGAAACTAGACCTGTAACAATAATTGCTTAGTGAACATAGAAAATGCTGCCCCTTCAGAAAGAGTAATATTCAAAGAGCCTCCTTCTAAATGATCCATGAGCATTTTTTCTCCCTCCTTCGATGCCTGTTTATTTTAACTGGAATTTTGAGACTGAATATAGCAATTCAGGATTCTTTACGTTTATACCTCGGCTTGATTATTTAACCAGTTCAAAAGCTGATTTACTTTAGAAGCATCTTCTTATTTCTAATCTCTTGAAGTCAATGGCAAATATGCTGGTGTTAAATGAAGCTATTGCATACTGAAACTTTTATTGACATATATTTTCTAAAACTCAGTGCAGTAATATCTCTTTGTATAACCTTAATGTAGATTACATGGAATTGTGTTGATATTCTCTGATTTGGGAGAATCTGGGGCATTTTCCAGAAATATATAAGGTCTTGACTATAGTTGGAAGACTCAGAGAGTGCAGTATAATTTCTGATTATATTTTAGACTGGCAGCTTTGAATACAATAGAGATAGTAGAAGGAAAACAAATAAAATATTTAAGTATGGCTATTGTTACTTCATCCTTTGTTTAATCTACTCCTATAGCTGGTCAAATAGAATTATTTTAAATTTGACTTTGTTTGTTTTTTTTCTGTCAGAGATTCATATTTATACATGGAGAATTATGTGTTGAAAACACCCATACTGAACTGGTATTCATAACTGACTGTAACTTTTCTAAGTTTTTTAATGCTCCTTTAGATAGCGAAAATGTTATTAGTCTTTCTGGATTTTTAAGAGGAATATGTAAATATCTTAAAATTTTATTTTATGGTTAATTTTTTTTGCTGGCTTTCTTTTTATAGCTCTTTATTTTGAAATAATTTCAAAACTGGAATGTATTTGCAAGGATAGTTGAAGGGGAGCTCTTTACCTATAGTAACCTATTGGTAGTACTTCATTTATGTTATCGTTCATGCTCTCTCTCTCCCTCAGTGCTTGTATATGTGTATATATTCATGTGTGTTTATGTAATATGTTCATATATATATTTGTGTATATTGCATTTTTTTCAGCAAAGCTTCCTGAAAAGACTTTCTTTTTCCCATTTGAAGTTCTTGCCACCTTTGTCAAAGATCAATTGGGCGTAGGTGTCTGGGTATATTTCTGGGGTCTCTATTCTGTTCCATTGGTCCGTGTGTCTGTTTTGGTACCAGTACCATGCTGTCTTGATTACTGTGGCCCTGTAATATTGCCTGAAGTCTGGGAGAGTTATGCCTCCTGCTTGGTTTTTGTTCCTCAGGATTGCTTTGGCAATTCTGGGTCTTTTGTAGTTCCATATCAATTTTTGGATTGTTTGTTCCAGTTCTGTGAAGAATGTCATGGGTAATTTGATAGGGATTGCATTGAATCTGTAGATTGCTTTGGGTAGTATCGCCATTTTTACAATATTAATTTTTCCGGCCCATGAGCATGGAATATCTTTCCATTTCTTTGTATCGTCTTTGATCTCCTTGATTAATGTTTTGTAGTT
>PVHT020000142.1:2228344-2257588 GCA_004024745.2 Catagonus wagneri
TAATCTGTATAAACTTTGAGTTTCATAATATTTTAATAACAGATATTTTGAAATTTCATACCTCTAATGTAAACTGCTCAATGCTTTACCTATCTTATCTTTAATTTTTGGCAAAATCTTACAAAATAAGTCAAATTATCTTTGTTTGAAAAGTGAGAAAAATGAAGCTCAGAGTGTTAAAATAGTTTGCTTTTGAGATAATAATACCTCCCTTATTGGGTAAATGTAAGAATCAAGACTCTATGTTTTGGAAGCATCTCACACAGAGCCTGGCACATAATAATCCCTCAGTAAATAGAAGTTCTAATACTATTGTTGTTGGTTGTTGTTATCACTCTTATCAGTGCCAGTGTGTCAGCCAGTGGCATAGCTCAGGTTCTGCCTTATCTGAATCTATGGTCTATGTTGATTATATTTGATATCTTTTGAACTATAAATGGAACAAACATTTGATGTAGTTGTGTTTATCATCTCTGCCTTATGCAGCTGTGTTCTTAATGACTGCAGAGAAGCCAGGTGTTAAGGACCTGCTGGAGTAAGCTTTCATCATTGGCTTTCACTTCCAAAGCCATCCTTTAATGGTGAGGGCTGACACCGTATTTCATGCAGATGACACCATTCCTAGAAACTGCAACAGATGGTGGCTATTGTGAAGACTCAGCACAGTTCAGGGGAATGATGCTGCCAACTCAGCATCATTCTGTAGATAAGCAGTTTGCCTATATAAGGCATTAGTCTGAGGTGGAGAGATTCATCCGTAAAGCCAGAGGGGGAAATACAAAGATTCTTACTAAGATGGGTTGAGGGCTGTCTCTTAAATCTGTTCTCTGTGTGGCATTTTGTGTCCAATTTTAAAAGTGTATGGCTAGAGAGCTATTTCACTGTAGGTACATTTAGCAAAGAGGCTGGTGTCAATTTCCACATAAACCAAGAGTTTACATTTTACGTTGAGATCATTTTTATATGAGGGCTCTGTGATTTCAAAGTGCTCACATGGGGGCAAGAGGCCTGGTGTCCAGAACATGCAATTGATGAAAGCCTTAGGGAATAATGATAGGGAATTGAGATTCCTGTGCCAACAAAAGACCCTTTGTTTCAAAGAAATTTTCATCGTTTGGACAGGAGTCTTTGAATCTGGTAATGGATGGACAAGCCTGCTCTGCTTGTGCCTTTAAACTGGGAATTGTTTCTGTGTGACATATGGGAACTATTTCTTTGGGAGGAAAACGAAGTGTGTTTGCTTTTCCAACATGCCTTGTAGATTTCCCCGGGACTGCTCAGATGACAAAACTTTCAGTGAGCAATAGCAGTGGGACTGCAGAGGTGATTTACTGTGAAATTAGTAGGCCTTAGGCTTTAAGCTCCTTATTTTCCTGGGTTCTTTCTAAGACCTTGGGCCTTATTCACGTGACCATATGTAAAATTTGCAATTAAGATATTTTAAACATAATCAGATAAGATCGTGATCTTTTTGCCCACCTACTCCCCTCTGTAACATTTCAACTCTAGTGCAAAGTGTGCTTGAGTGGCTACAGTCAATTTTAGAATCTGGCTGATGGGATGCTGAGTTGGAGATACACATATTTTGGGCTTAGTGGGATATATTAATGTGAGACATATGAAATTGTCATTTTTGGAGGTCAAAGATGATTGAACATTGGCAATTTCAAATGGCCATATGTGGTTGGAACTTAGTTCGGTGTATAATTAAGTTATTTCTACTGTCCTGGTAAAAGAATGTCTTCCAGGAATCTTCCCACTGCTCACTGAGCCTATATACCCAGCCTGATGAGTACGCAGACAGAAGTAATTTTCTGAAATGCACGTGTCCCAGAGCACCTGGTGCAGAAAACATGAATAGAGAAGAAACAACAATATGTAAAACTTCGATTGACTTGATAGTGAAAACTGCATTATCCTTTTAGTCTTCCTATAGAAGGTAATGTAAAATTCTTAAAATATTAAGAGGCAACCGAAGTGTATAAAGCCAAAGCAAAATAAAACACCAAAAAAAAAAGAAAATACACAGAAGCATGTCTAGTAATTATTTGAAAACATGCACTCTTTCTGGATTTTATGAATTTTGTGATATAGTTCACAAATCTTGGATCTGCCCCTAAATGGGAAGCATATGGAATGGGGTCCTGATAGCAAACAGGTTTTTTTCCAGGAACCCAAAGATCCTTTTCAGAGATTATTTTTATAACTTCTTGCATTAAAGATGAATCATTGTGACATAACTGATTTCCTTTCAGAGGAAAAAGGTGTGTAACAAGATGAAAATAGATTATAAGAGTGATACTATAATATATAAATTTATGTTTCTAGGGTTAGGATTAGATCAAATTTCAAAGACTTTAGCAACTCAATCTGTCTGTTTCTATCCCTATCTTCTCTCAGCCTTGTTTATCACCATCTTTCATTTCAGGAAAACAAAGACAGATAGGGATCAACAGTGAGTGAGATTCTTTACTTAATGAAATTGGGTGTGGGTGTAAAAAACACTATCTTCTAGTATTTTCCACTCTGTCTCCTAATGATTTGTTACCCTGAGAGCTTTGTTTTTGCTTTTTCTTCAGAGGTGGCCTGGGAGGTCCTACTAGAATCAGCAAATACATTATTTGCTAATAAATTCTCCACCAACATGAATTCCTCAGTTTTCAGAAGTAAAACAGATGTTTGTTCTTCTGCCCTGTTGTTTTATCTTTTCCTCTAATTGTACCAACTTTGGGGAATCTGGGAAAATCTAACAAAAAAAGAATGCTGTTCTTATTTCTGCATGCAAGTCCCCAAATGTCACAAATAATTTAGAAAACTAGGGAATCAGAAGTTCTACTAATGTTTGTTCCTCAAAGAACTTTTCTTTAATGAACCCTTGTCAGGGGGATGAAACGTTTCAGGAGAAGCCTTGCTTAATTTATTCATGTTGTGTATGAGTATGTAGGATAGATATTTAAACATTTAATACTCCCTTACCCTTCGGAATATAACATGTGTATGACTTTTATCCCATTGTTTCTTTTATCAGAAACATCTATGTCATACATCAAAACATCACGGATCAACTTACCGTAAATCACTTGCAAAACATCTAGGTTGGCAGTGGGTGGAGGTCAATGCAATACCCACCCATGACCCCGCCTCCTTGTTTCTCTGTCTTGGTGAACATGATAACCAACTTTAGTTCTTTAAAGCAGAATGTGAGATATGTGAGATACCTATTCACCATATCGAGTTTATTAAGCTTTCTTAGTCTCTTCGTTGGATAACCTCTGTGGTTTCTAACTCCTTCTGACTCACTGTCAGAGGAGCTCTTTTTAAGCAACTGTAGTTTCTACAGCATGTTTCAAAGCCTTATTCAGTGGACAATCATCATTGCTTCATGCTGGTTCATTGAACAAATATTGCTTGAGTGCTAGGGAGAACTGGAGCGAAGTGATGGGCTGAACATCTTCAGATGTCTCTTCCAGGTCCAATATATCTACTCTTCTTCCTTTTGCTCTCTGCCCTGGGAGCCAAATCAATACAAACCATATTAATAGACACCCCTGGTAAGAGAGAGAGAGGTATGAGTTCATGCTATTTATTCTTTTAGCTCTTTTCTTAAGCAGACAGCCTTAACTTGACTGTTGCCCCCTTCCCATTATCAGTATTCCTCTCAAGGCTGCCCTCGCTCCCTATTGTACTCTTTCTGGTTTTCAGTATCTTTTCTCTGTATTGTCCTTTCAGAGCTAAGAGTGGCAGTAGCCCCACTATTACTATTCCTGTGTTTCTGCATTATCCCTTTTGATTTCCCTACACCCTTCCCAAATTCTTGTAAATAGCTGTTTATTAAACTCTCCATCAATTATCTTAATTTTAGTGTGGTACTATTTCCTTCTAGACCATGACTGATACAGATCTTAGCCAAGGAATACCTCCACGACGCTTTGACATATCAGTGGTATATGAAGTAGGTGAGGAAAAAAGTCATGTAGGAAAAGAACGTTCTGTGAAGAAAACGTCTTTCCTTGGAATGTGGGAAGGACAGCAAGGTGAAATGGGTGACTGAAATGAAGTAGTCAAATAGGAGAGTAGCAGGAACTTAAATCAGGGTGACAGTAGAATGAGGTGGAAAGACCACAGAATGCTTTATAGAGCTTATTTTCAGTGTGAGATTGGAAGTCACTGAGGGTGATGACTGGTTTATAATGTGTCGTTCTGGCTACTATTTGGAGAATAGACTGGGAGCAAAGGTAAAAGCAGGGAGACCAGTTAAGAGGTTGTTAAGAAAGATGATGGTGATTGCAAAGCAGCAAAAGTAGTGAGCAATGGTGGGATTCTGGAAATATTTTGGAATATGGAGACAGGATTTTGCTGATGGTTAAAAAATGAATCAGATACATGACAAGTTAGCAATTAGGTGTTTGGACCTGTCATTTCTGATATGAAGACGACCACTGGAGAAAGAGTTTAAAAAGGAAGATTAAGAATTTGATTTGGGGTCTGTTAAGTTTGAGATGCATTGAAGTAGATGTATTGAGTGGGTGTAGTTCATAGGTAATGTCTGGGGTAGTGGTATGAATTTAGGAGCCATTAACATATAGGTGATATTTAAATTGAAATTACCTACGTTGTTGATTCTCAAACTTCTTGTTCAATATTTGTAAATATAATTTTCACTGTAAATATATGGTGGTCGGGTCAATCAGTCAGCCTCTTAAAACAATGTTATTAGAATTAGATGTGATATTTTATAAAAAAAAGAACTTGTATAGTCTATAATTAACACGTATAAAACATAAGCATCTATAAACAAGCATATCCATTAAAATACTGACATGTGTATATAAACTCAGGACTATGTTTGAAAATATTTTTGTCTTTTTGGAAAGCATTTTTATTTAAATGTCAGAAAGTGAGAGTAATCACTGATTTTCCTGCCAAACCAGGCAATTAAATTATAACTCAGAGAAGAAAAACATAAGGAACATTATTGCAGCTATCCTTGAAATGTCAACCAGCTTTTAAAATGCAATTATTTTAAGACATTTGTTTATAATAGGGCATCTTTATTTGTATACAGTTTCAAACACTTGGCCCTTCTGTGATTTATCTCTAACTTCCTAGGGTTTTGAATAAAAAGCATTTTCTTTTTGTCTTTTCGTTTTTCTAGGGCTGTACCCATGGCATGTGGAGGTTCCCAGGCTAGGGGTTGAATCGGTGCTGTGGCTGCAAGCCTAGACCAGAGCCACAGCAATGTGGGATCTGAGCCGCATCTGTGACCTACACCACAGCTCAGGGCAATGCTGGATCCTTAACCCACTGAGCGAGGCCAGGGATCGAACCCATGTCCTCATGGATGTTAGTCATGTTCGGTAACTGCTAAGCCATGATGGGAACTCCGAATAAAAAGCAATTTGTAATAGTAACAAGATCTTTATTTCTTAAAACATTAGACTAGAAGTGAGAAGTGTGATTTCAAGGGTAATTATTTTGTTATCAACTAGCTGTGAGAATATATAACACTTAACATCTCTAGGCTTCAGATTTCTTGTTTGAAAGTTAAAAGGTGAGGAGTTCCCGTCGTGGCTCAGTGGAAATGAATCTGACCAACATCTGTGAGGACACAGGTTCGATCTCAGGCCTTCCTTGGTGGGTTAAAGATCCAGGTTGCTGTGAGCTGTGGCGTGGGTTGCAGACACGGCTTGGATCTGGTGTGGCTGTGGTGCTACAGGTCTGATTCGACCCCTAGCCTGGGAACCCACATATGTCACAGGTATGGCCCTAAAAAGACAAAAAAAAAAAAAAAAAGAGAGAAAGAAAAAAAAAGGAAAAGAAAGAAGAAGGAAAATTAAAAGGTGAAATTAGATTACTGGTATTTCCATAGTTCTGCGTACACACACACAGACACACACACACACACATGCATACATACACTCTTCGCCCCTGCCTCCTTCCCTTCCTGATACAGTCCCCAGTCACAGTGGGCCAAGTACTCCATAAATGCCTGTGTCCTTCACTTCTTCAGCCACAGCCTTTACCTTTTATTTGCTCTTTGTTAGTACTACCAAAGAAGACATTTTTGAAACATAGAGTCACCGGTTTAAAGGTCTTAGAAAACCAGTTAATTGCTAAACTTTTCTAGAAAAATATTCTTTTCAATTAATGATGTGTAAAGTTTTTGTCAGCTTTGAGAGCTGTCTTACCTCCAAACCACTGTCCAAAAAACATACCCAGTCAGTTCCATAACTCTCTTCCCAGGTAACTATTCAACTATTCTTTTTTTTTTTTTTTTCTCTGAACTATATTTTAGCCTTAACATTCTTTAATTATGGAGTCTTGGAATTTTACAGTTGAGACAGACCTTAGAAATTATCTCTTTCGGCCTCTTTCCAGATACAGAATGACCACCACATCCTTGAGACTAGTTATTCAAAATCTATTTGCAGAGTACGAGGGGCTCATCAACTAGAATGGTAACCCATTCCATTTTGTTATAGCTCTTATACTTTTCTTATGTGCGGCCAAAATAAATACCATTGAAACCTTCACTTTTCTGTCATTTACCATAGGAATTTGAAAACACCATCTGTGGTTGGTGACTCTCAAAGTTTACTGTACGCAGAATTATATTCCAAGGCATCAACTATCCAAAGATTGTTTCAGGAGATCAAGAGGTGGAGTCCAGCAATCTACATTTTTAATAAACTTTTTACCTGTTCAGACTGCCTCTTGCAGTTCTCTCAAGGGCAACCAGCCCTCTAGCCATCTCAAATTACTTATAGTTTCCCATTTATGACATGAAAAGTTACATTTCCACGGGCTTTGCGTATACTTCTCAAGGAAAAATATCTCTCCCTCTTCTCATCAGCTTAGATAAGACCGCCCCAAGGAGAGACATCTCCTCTGTTCTTTTTTTATACTACCTGTGCATCCTCTGCTCTGGTAAGAATTTGGTACACAGGTTTTCCATTATAGCTTTAGCAAGTGGCATAGATCCTATGAACACAAATGTTTGTTGAAAGACAAATGGATGACTGATAAAATGGCCTTGGACTCAATAATGAGATGACAACAATGCTGAGCATCATTCTCCTGAAACTGAGTCCTCCCAGAACTGATTCCTTTACTGGGTTTATGATTAGTATCTCTATTCAAAATCTTGTTCTCTTTCTTGTCCCACCCCTGTTCTCTTCAGGGTTGAGGAGTATCAAAGAAAAGGGGAGTTTAAACCAGACAGAACCCTGTAGGGCCTTCCTCCATGTACCCTGCTTCTTGTTTGTAGAAAAGGGTTTTAGTCTTTTAGGCCTTCTCCGAGTTCCAAAGAGCAGGTTCAAGCAGTTGGTGATTAGAACGATAGAGTCACAGGACTCCTAGTTCCTCCTGAAGAGATATAGATAACAATCTGATCCATATCTTTGAGTAGGCAGGCAGAAAATAACACCCTCAACTGGTGGGGGACGGTGGTTACAAGCTGATCATAGGCACGCAGACCTCAGACTGTTTGGAACCATAAGGTGGAGATTCCTGAAACATCATCTTGATACCTCACCACTAACCAATCAGAAGCTGATTATGCACCCTATGACCGTCTCCCCTAAACATGTCTTTAAAAACCCTTGCCAGAAAGCCATTGGGAAGTTCGGGTCTTTTGAGCATGAGCTGCCTGTTCTTATTTTGAGTCCTACAGATAAACCCTTACTTTACTGCAAACACTCTCTGTCAGAGTTTGGGTTACTGTGTCACAAGCACACAGAGCCTGTGCTTGGTAACACCCCCTTTAGAGCAGTGGAAGAGTCAGTATTTTTATCCCAAGATCCTGACTTTAATTTGCCCTGAAAGGACTCAAGTGCACTAACACTGCTATACGAGATAGGTTTCTTCCTTGCAAGTCTTTGACCTCCATAAAATCACCTTTATGATAAGTACTGGCAATGATAAATGTCTCATTAAAATTTACCAATTTTAATAATAAAAGTCATATATAATCATCATAAAAAAATCAGAATATAAAGATAAGTGAATGTATAATTTGTCCATAATCCCAAGAGGCAGAAAATAATACCGATAACATTTTGGTGACATCCTCCTAAATTGATCTTTCTAGTGTAAACATGCTATTACATATAGAAATGGAATCATATAGACTGTTTTATAGTTGGATTTTTCATTTCACGATATTCTGTGATGAGTTATAATAATGATCTACAATCATAATCACATGAAAAGTAACAGGAGCACTATCTCAGAGCATCTCATATGCCATTTTAAAGAATTTGGGAATTTAGGCAAGTAACTTGATGACCTTTATAATGTGGCAGTGGTGTGGCAGACAGACTGGAGCGGGTGGTTGGGGATGGCAAAACTGTTCTGGTACTCAGAAAACATGTTAGAGCAAGAGTTATTAAAGGGTTGGAATGAGCAGAACATCCTGACTGAGAAGTTGTCAGGGATAACTAAGAGGGAGGAACCTGGCATGACTCCTAGTTTTTTTGTAGACAGTTTCTGGGTGGATTGGATTCCAGCACCATTTTTTTGAAGGTCAGAAGATACGAGGATATCAGTCATTACATTATTTTCAATTTCGAACATCATTCCTCTCCCATGGTATGAGCAAAAATTACATGGCATATCATTGGCATAGAAGAGAATAAAGTATTGGGATTCTCCATCTAGATGTTGTTTTCCATGTGCCCATCTCTATATTTAATTTCAGGATTTTGATGTCTCAGAAGCTTATTGTGGCCTAGAAAGTTTTCATTATAACTTCTCATTTATGCTACTTCTCCCTTTGTCTTTGTGAATCTAGAGATAACTGTGAGAGAGATAATAACCTTAAAAAGATCAGAAAGTCCGTATTTACCACATAAGAACAGGATATGCATATGATCTATGTGGGCATTCACTGTTGGTGCACAGATTTAGATAATTTTACATAAAGGGTAAGACTCTACAACTAAATGAGCTTAAGTGATTTTCCTGTGTGTCAGTGGTAGCTGCTAATGCAGTGTAACTAGTCAGTTGATTTGCAAAAGTAATTTTCTTATACTTTGACCAGGAAAGAGCGACTGCTGACAGATGCCCTGTATCTCTAAAGCAAATTTATCATACGTTTCTAAAAGTAACGTATACTTTAATTTTTAAAAAAGGTACAGAAATGGAAGTAAAATGTAAAGTATAATTTGATGGGTTTTCTACCTTATTTATATGTGTCTTTTGCCTGAAGAAAAATGCACAACCTAAAAGCTGAGAGTTATGATTTATTTGGGGGAACTTGCTGAGGATTTAAGCCCATGAGGCAGCCTCTCTGAAAGCTCTGAAGCACTGCTTGAAGAAGTAAGGGAGTAGCTGGGATATATTGGGGGGGGGGGGAGTATAAGACAAACACAAAAAATCAGTAATCAAAGATTACTGCTAATTAAAGAAAACCAGATATCGCCAGTTAATAAGTTGAGCATTCTTCTACGTTTAGGAAGATGCAAGAATCTGGGCTCATTGAGATCATTTCTTCTATATGCTCCTTAACTGTCTAGGGCCAGTACCCTGTTTTTCTCCATCCTGAATCCCCTCAGGATGCACAGCAGGGTTGACTGCAGTGGCTGATGGCTTGATGACTGCAGCATCCTGCAGGCAGGGCAGGCAACACTTTTTTTGTCCACAGTTTGTGTAAATACCCTCTCTTTCTTAAATTATATTACTCAAATAAGATGATAGGAATAAAACAGCCTTAGAAAATATCATGTAATTTATGTCTTGATAGGCAATAGCATTCCAGCTGTTCAAGCAGGTGACAATATTTTGGGCAAAAATGCTTATCTGTTACTAAAAAAAAATAGTAATTGGTTTAGGTGAAGCCAGGATTAATTCTCTTTGTAGTTGTTTTCTCAAAGGGCATAGTAATTATGTATGGCATCTGTTAATCTTTTAACTTTTCTAATCACCCCAAGAACCTAAAAACCTTAGTTTAGCTTTATGAAAACAGTTGATTGAGGAACATAAAGAAAAGGTAACCTCTTATCCTTAAGCATCTGCTAAAAGGGAGTTACTTTTATATTCCTTACAGTTGGAGAAGAGGCTGTATGTTAGAAGAGCAGATGTAAAAGACTTGCAGAGTTTTTTGTTTTGCTTTGTTTTTTGGTTCTTTTTGTTTGTTTGTTTTTGGCAACTGTTAGTATCCTGTGGCTTGAATTTTAATGACCACATATCACTCTTTGAATTTTATTGGGAGCTTTCCCCTCAAGCCTATCAATAGCATTTTGAAACCAGAAGATTCTCTGAGATCTCTCCTCAAGACCAGCTGCAGTTCAGATGTGACCACTCTTTGTTCTGGAATAAGCAGCTTAGACCCATTTAGCCACCCTGTGGACTGTCCCTATACAAAGCTGTTTCTGTCCCATACAGGCAGGAACTCCAGGCTCAACTGTGGGGCCTGCCGAATAATCAAAGGATGCTTAGACCACATTCCCTTAGACCACATTCCCTAAAGACTAGCAGATTTCTATGGTGACTCCACCCTAACCCTGTGAACTCCTGCCCTTTTATGTGACAGCTGGAGATCTGAGAGCAGTCTAACTCTGGAAAGACAGCTTAGGAAGAATGCTCTCAGAGGGCTATTAGTGAAAAATGTGGGTTTACATGTCCTTTTGCCTGTCAAAATTTATAATTAACATTTTCAGGCACCTAGAATTTATTAAGCACTGAATTCGGTGTGACTTTCACTGCTTTGCTTAGTGTCCATAACACCTTATGAGATACCTGTGTTTATTTCTATTTTACCCAGAAGGAAACTGAGAGCGTCCTAAGATATGAGTGTCCAACAATTTAGGAGGATAAGTGGGTTTTGATTCTGGCTGCACATTGGATTCACTTGAAAAGCTTTTTTTTTTTTCCCCAGGCTAGGGGTTGAATTGAAGGTGCAGCTGCAGGCCTATGCCACAACCACAGCAGTACCAGATCTGAGCCATGTCTGCAGCCTACACTGCAGCTCTTGGCAATGCCAGATCCTTAACCTACTGAGCAGGGCCAGAGATCGAACCCATGTCCTCATGGATACTTGTGTTCATTACTGCAAACCACAACAGAAACTCTGAAAAACTTTTTTGAAATACAGATTCTGGAGTTCCCGGTGACCTAGTGGGTTAAGGATCCATAATGGTCACTGCTGTGACAAGGGTTTGGTCCCTGGCCCGGGAACTTCCACATTCCATGGAAAATGAAAATATTAATGAATCAAAACACATAAAACACCTCCCAAAGTGGTTCCAGTTTGCAGCCAGGGTTTCAGACCTTTGTCCTAATTTGTCTAACATCCATCCCCTATCAAATCTTGGTCCCTGAACCAGCAGCATTTGCATGAAGTAGAAACTTGTTAGAAATTCATACTATCTGGACTCCTCTCCCACCCCCCAACTCAGACCTGCTGTATCAGAATCTGAATTTTAAAAAGATCCATAGGGAACTATTTGTAATGTCTTTGCAACTTTTCTGTAAATCTAAAGCTCTTCTAAAATTAAAAATGTTTATTAAAAAAATTATGTTTGGGATACAAAGATCAAAACCTTCCTTCTAGAAGCTCAGCCTAGCAAGAGAGAAACTTATTAAGAGGCAATTTGCTAAGAGCTATAATGGAAGTAATGTAGAAAGTGCTGTCACTTTATGGAAGGAAATGAAAAATGCTGCGTGGAGGAATTAAGAGAAAATTGCCCGAGGAAGGTGACTTTAAGGCATTCTGGGTACGGAGAAAGACACAAAGGACAATTCCTTTCAGAAAATTTGCTAACACAAAGAGAATTAAAAAAAGAAAATAAACAATGACAATATAATGTTGAAAACTCATGTATATATTTTAAAAAAATGATAAATCCAAACCCCAAACTGAGGATTAGTTCCAAAATAGAGAGGTACTCTAATAATTAATGGGAGAATTTCTTTCTCTTTTTTGAGAAAAGCAAAATAATTAAGGGATAGTCAATCATTTGTAGCATTAGCGCTCTTGAAGGGGGTCGGGGACAGGCCATTTTCTGAAATTCTCTCTTCTGGGCACTGTTGTGACCCTACTGTCTTGAACTTTGAGGTTCCTTAGAGGTGCTGTGCTTTATTTCTTCTTGGGGCCTTTGCAGCTGCTGTTTTCTCCACCAGCGGGTCTGACCCTGCCTCCTACTCCTGGTTAACAACTCTTTTTCCTTCAGCTGGGATTCAGCCAGAACCCGTTCTTCCGGTTTACCCTCTAGGTTGGACACCAGTCTTCTGGGTTCCTACAGCCTCTTGTGTATGTCGCATTATTGCTAATTTTCTATGTGTTTGTTTCTGTCTCGAAGCAGTAAGTACCTTGTAGGTAGGGATTATTTTTCAATGGCTTCTGTTTCTCTAGAACTTTTTTTTATTATCCCAATAAATGCTTTGAGGGAATTCCCTGGTGGCCTCCTGATTAGAACTCAGCACTTTCACTGCTTCAGCCTGGTTGCATTGGTCCGGGAAGTGAGATCCCACATGGAACTGCTGCACACCGTGGCCAAAAAAAAAAAAAAAAGGGTTTGAAATAAATGAAAAGAGTGAAGTAATAGCTTATTTTTGCCCTTAGTTTACAGTAACAAGATAATCTTTGGAGATCGCCCTAAGCAACTGAAACTTCTAGGGAAAAATTTAGAAACTTCAACCTGTGCGTAACGCATGGCTGACATATAGCAGATTCCCAATAAATTTTAGTTGTAGGAAAGAATGAACATTCTCATTTTAATTATGAGAACTCTGATGTAGATTATATTAAGTGTATTTCTCTCTTAGCCTGTTATTAAGAGAATATGTACTCAGATATGAATCATGACTCATAAATTTAACAATATTTTTTATGGCCTCCAATTGTTAAGCACCTGTACCTGTCAATTGTTATAGAGCTAACATATACATATAGTATACATATATATATAGTCATATTTAATTCTCTGGAAAAATGATGAGGCTTATATTAGGTTTGGGGGTACAGATTTGAATTCAGCAGTGTATGATTGTAGAACTCATGCCTTTTTCCTAATCAGTGTTCTTTCGGCTCTTACATGCTGCCTTCCTTTCTTTAAGAAGCAGCTGAAACTGCTTACACCTTTCTCTTCCTGGAAACTGCATGGTCAGGAATCAAGACTTACCCTTTTTTAATTTTCTGTATGATCATATACAAATCATGGAATCACTCTTCCTCAGTCTCCACATTTATAAGATGGATCTATTAAACTGTAGCAGGCATCCGTTCATTATGCAACACATATTTGAATGGCTAATGTATACCAGACACTGTTCTAAATGCTGAAGATACAGTAGCAAATAAAGAACAGACAAGACCTGTCGTCCCACAGAGCTTACATTATTGTGATTATGGCAATTAAAGCTGAAAACAAATAAGTAAAACAATCAAATAGTGATCAGTACCATAATGTAAATAGAACAGGTGACAAGGAAGAATGTGGCTGGAGTAGGGTGAGGACATCCATGAATGGGGTGGTCTGGAATCTCCCTCAGAGAGTGGCATTGAAGTTGAGACCAGAAGGCAAAGCAAGAGTCAGCCATGAATACATCTGGAGGCATAGTGTTCTAAGCAGAGGGACACTCTGGGGCAGAAATCCTAAAGCCAGAAGATCTCTGCATGTTGGAGGACCACTAAAGACCACTGTGGCTATTGGAAAGAGAGTGTTAGGAGATGAGAACAGAGGTTGGCAGTTCCAGACTATGGACCTGTATTCAATGGTAGAAACTGTTTCTCAAATGCCAGGGTGCAGATACGCCAGGGAAATCTGTCCTAATATTCTCACATCTTTGATACCTGTGGCATCTTAGATCTTTCTTCCAACATCTTTGCCACTTTTCATGTATTTGGGAAAATCCTTCCTTATGAGCAGTCCCAGAATAGAAGCCAGAATCTTGCTTCCTCAGCCGCTTGTACATCGAGCACATGATTATGACCCAGGCTCTGTTGATCAGATGAACAGGTAAGATTTCCAGCTGGAAATTAATGACAGGTAACAGGCACCATAGACTGTATTCTGGCAGTGATGGCAGCTGATACATTGTTTCTACAGGGGCAGCCATGCAGAGTTTCCTAATACAGCATCAGATGCACAGATCCTGTTTAGCAAAGTGGACTCTGATGACAGTGCCTGGTGATGGCAGCAATACTGAGCCCACGGAACCAATTCAACACTCTTGTTTAGGACTGTTTCTGACTGTACAACTTGGTTCTTTAGCCATCATGGAGTTTTTGTGAGTCTCTAAAATCCTTCCATAAATTTCTTTTTATTTACATTTACTAGAGTGCATTTCCATTGTTTGCTATTAAGAGCTCTGTGTCAATGACCCCAAACTTGAAAATAAACGTCATGGAGATTTACTACCCATATCTGAGAAGCTTGGATCTATGAGGTTCATTCCAGCTCTCAATTCTTTAATTAATGGCTAAAGGTGACCTGGAGATGTGAACACTGATCATTTCAAAGCATTATTTCCCATGTTTTTATTTACAAAGCTAGTATTTGTAAACCTCTTCCTGTTATAGAAGCCTACTTTATTCTTTTCAGATTTTCATGGGAAGGCAGACTAATTATTTAATTGTTTCTTCTGGAAACCTCTCTCTGACCTTCTTTAACTTAAAGAGCAGGATCCAGTACAAAGATGCTACCTTCCCATTAAACTGAAGATCTCTTCAGACTCCCAGAAACATCATTCCTAAGGGTTGCTTTACCCTGGATAAGTCCTCTCTCACTAAGAGTTCCCCACCCCCCTTGTAGGTAAAGCAAAGTAAGTGTTTAATTATTAATTTCAGTCTTAAACATACATACACTTTAAGAGAAATGTTTATCTGTTTAGTAGTCATTATTTGAATAATATATATAACTAGCCTTTTATGAGATCTGCTGTGCTGCATCTGAGAAAGGGCCTCTAAAAGTTAAGTGGTTCTTAATGGCTGCACAAAAGTTAGGTGAAAATATGTTTATAATTATCATCATCCCCATCTGTCCTGCACTTGTGCCAGGCTGTTCTTGGAAGAGTTCTTAAAAATGTAGCTACTTATCTAAAATGGCTTTCCATTTTCTGCCTTTCTGGCTATCTCTCTACTCTGTGTTCAAGTTCTGAATCTTTACTAACTCATGCGGATTTTATTTCTTAGAATATATTCTTTTATTTATAGCTGAATTTGTTTTCTTTTCCATTGAGATGTGAATTGAATGCAATGCTCTCCATGATGACTGTACGTTGAGAAAAATCACTCTTTCACCATCTCTGCAGGTAAACATGGTGATTCCTGGATGTATTTCACATGTCATTTACCTTAATGGGACTTGCTCATTGTTACAGATAGGAGGGAAAGAAGTATCCTATTTTTCTTATTTAAAAGCATTGTCTCTCATGATACTAGTATACACTCTTAATAGTGACTTACTTTGAATATCAATTTAAAAGCATATTTCTGACTCAAAGTGTCTTTGTGTCATATATAATCACTAGGCTTATGCATATTCAAGTTTTGCCTTTGCCAGTGAATTTTCAGAAACTTCATACTTAATTCATACTTTGTCGGTAAGTTTAGGTGTAAACATATATGGTCACTTGAATGTTAGTACCTAGGGAGATTCTCTTTGCTTTTATGGGTTTAGAGATAGAATACTTACAGTGGAAAGTTTTCATTCTGGAATGTCTTTTCTGGTTGTTTCTTTTCCTCCTTTTGACTTAGTACATGATGCACATTTTAAATTATGTGTTACAGCTGGAGATGTGTATTTGTTATTTCATTAGGGAGATTTTGAGAAATTAAAGTAATTCTTCTAAATAAACATATCTAGATAATGGGTACATGATGGTTTATTATATTATTATGTTATTTTATATATGTTTGATTTTTTCATCATAAAAAGTTAAAAGGAAAACATTATATGTTAGACTAATCTAACACTGTGACTTAGGCAATACACTAGGCTTCTTTGAGCTTCAGTGTCCTGAACAAAGAGAATACATAAATAAATAAAGAAATGCTTCGTTTATAAGATTAGGATTTTATCATGAAATGAATACTTTAGTGTTCCAGTGTGAACTCTACTCTGAAATACTATTCACATGTTGAGTATTAATTATAGAAGGGTTTTGTGCAAGTGTCACTCAATATTGATTAACCTAAAAAGAACTGGACAGAGATTTGCATAATTGTTTTTTGTATTAGAAGAATGGAGAATCACAGAGGCCAAGAAAGTACATGGGTTGCCTTTAGAAGGTGGACACTTAGGAAGTGGTGGAACACTATTAAGTATAGTTTGGGCAAGAAATTCTCCATTTCCTGTGTTAGTGAAGTAATTGATGATCCTAGTTAAAAATAGATAACTGTTTCTCTTGGGAGATATTCTTAGTATTATCCTACTTAAATTAGTTGGATAGAAGGATAGGTAGATAAATATGTGATACAAACATGTATAGAAAAATGTTAATAATAGAATCAAGGAGGTGAGAATACCAGCGATCACTGTTAATTTTTTTTTCAACTTTATTGTATGTTAAAAATTTTCACAATAAAAATTTGGGGAAAGTTAAATTACTGTTAATACTTAAAAAGACTATCTTAAATTGATATCAGTTTTGTGGTTGAGGCTCTTTAAAACTAGAGCAGTTGTCACTGGAGAAAGACCAAGCTAGCTTCTTAGGGAGACTCATGAGAATTTATATTTTCACCAAAGGGATAGATTTTGAGATGATCCATTATGAATATTTAATTCCAATTAATAACATATTTATTCAGAGTTTACTATACGCCTGGAAATGTGAAAAATTCTTAACATAAACTTTTGTGGTTTTCTCATAACTTCAGAAGAAAGAGTGTTATTATCTTTTGTTATACAGATGAGGTAGGTCATTGTAGCTTAGAGAGGTTATATGTCAAGTTCATATGAATACAGGAGTTCCTGTCCTGGCGCAGCAGAATTGACTAGAAACCATGAGACTGTGGGTTCTATCCTTGGCCTTGCTCAGTGGGTAAGGATCCAGCATTGCCGTGACCTGTGGTGTATGTAGGTCTCAGGCACAGCTCGGATCTGGCGTTGCTGTTGCTGTGGTGTAGGCCAGCATCTTTAGTTCCGATTAGACCCCTAACTTGGGAACCTCCATATGGCTTGGGTGAGGCCCTAAAAAGCAAAAAAAACAAAAAAAAGTTCATATGAATATAAAAATGATAGAATTAAGAATAGAATTTGGCATTCTAACTCTAAGACCTATGGTCTTTACTGTATGTACCATATTATTTCTTTATAGCAATTATTTTAGGCTTTTTTCTAGACGTTTTTATTTTTTCTACCTCTTTATGTGTGCTTTTTTATTTAGCTGTATGTGTGAGCAGGTATATATCAAATGGTTCAAAAAGACTATTTTTGGAAGTTGAAAGGGGCTTAAATGAAAATGTATAAATGCATATAGGTAATCATATTGTATTAATTTCCTAGATCTACCATAACAAATATCACAAACTTGATAGCTTAAAACAACAGAAATGTATTTTCTCATAATTCTGTAGGCCAGAAGTCCAACATCTATGTGTTGGCAGGGTTGATTTCTTCTGGAAGCTTTGAGTGAAAATCGGTTCATGGTTCGCTTCTAGCCTCTGGTGACCACTGGCAGTCCTCAGCATCCCTTGACTTGTAGCTTCATAACTTCAGTCTTGGCCTTTGTCTTCACATGGCCTTCTCCCTGTCTTTCCGTGTCTCAGATTTCCCTCTCTTTATAAGGACACTTGTCGTTGGCTGCCGAGCCCACCCCAAATTCAAAATGATGTCATATTAGATTTTTTAACTGATTTAATTGTCACTTGCCAAGATTCTACTAACAAATAAGGTCACAGGTACCTGAGCTTAGGATTTGGACATATTTTGGTGGGGGGCCTTATTTAACCCACTGTTTATGTTGAACATCTGTATTAAAGAAACAGGGAAAACAGCACAAGTACAATGCAAACTTTAGTTTCAAACCATCTCAACTCACTTATTACTTAGTTTAAGTGTATTTTAATGTTATTTTATGTACATTATCTCAATGCCAGAAATCTCACCCAAAGATTTGATGTAAATTTTATTTTCTTTTTGTTGCTTCACTAGTAAAAATACATGCAAATTTTCATTTTTTTCAATTATTTTCTGAAACTATGATATTTGAAATTATTTTTAAGAGACTCTAGAAGGTAAAAAATATATTCTCCATCTCAGTGGGGTCTCCTGATTCTCATCCCAAAGCACTTACTAACATGAAGTAAAATATTAGCACTCTTTTTACTGAGGAGATATTGAATTCCAAAGATTGACATGACAAAGAGGATGTAATAATATTTGGTGATGGACCAAAATTTGGGGCATCTAAAAGAGAAGAACCAAACTGGACGTCAGGAAATCTAGATTCTTTTCTCAGCATTTTACAAGTTCTCCACCTCTGTAGAGTGGAACAGGAAACAAAACAAAACTTGTGGAGAACAAAATAAATGTGGAGATAATCAGAGCTGGCAGATTTCTAAGAGCCTAGGAGAGGGTGATTCATGCAGAAACATGGAGATTAAATTTTGAGCAAACCTCTAGAGATTAAAAAAAGGAGGACGATAGGTGATCCATACATGTTTAGAGCAATCTCTGTATTTTTGACATAAATAGAAATATTTAATTTGTTTTTAATCAGTTTAGTGGCATATTAGGAGGAGGTTGCTAAGTGAACAATAACCAGTAGTAAGAGTTCCCTTGTGGCCTAATGGCTAAGGATCTGGTATTGTCACTGCTGTGGCTCAAGTTTGATCCCTGGCCTAAGAACTTCTGCATGATGTGGATGTGGGCAAAAAAAAAAAAAAAAACGAACAAAAAAACCTAAACTCCCAATAACCAGAAGTATTGCTGATGCATATCTACTTGAACTATCTTATTTTAATAGAAAGCTTATTCAAATGTATTTATTGGTCAAACTTTTCGAGTAACTTAATGCCTTTTCTTTGAGTGTGAGTTTGTTGATTGGAGTTCTACAAAGACTTCCTTACTTAAAGAATACCTGTGATACGTCATCATCCCAATGATTCCTTCATCAAATGAGCAGGAGAACTTAGAGATATTTACACACATGCGTATTCCTTCTAAATCGTAATAATTTTATCCCAATCTTTTATAAATGTGTTGCCCACATATAATATGACAGTGAGGAGCAAATACCTGACTAAATTGTGTTTTTATTAGACAAGAAGACTGAGGAATAGATGCTTATTGGGCAGTGAACAGTTATCATCACAGTGAGCATGCAGCAGAACTGGTGGGAACAGGACTGCTTAAATACATGGGGAGCAAAATCTAGCAGCTGTGAATGTTCACTTAGCTGTGGGCAGTAGTTGCCGTGGTTTATACTTTAATGGAGAGTTTCAGTTTACCTGGCAAGTGGTGGACTGGTTAAGTGGAACTCTGTTTTGAGAGCCTCTACTCTTCTAAATGAGCTTTAAAATACTACACAGAGTCTCATACAAGATGCAAGGGGAAGGAATTTGCAGAGAAAATTAGATTTGAGCCAACTTTGAAGGGAAGATAGTAGAAGGATTCATGATAAGGCGAATGCTTATTTGTTTTGTGAGGCTGAGAAACTATATCAGTTCCTGGCATATGTATCACTGACTGAGAGATAAAGGAAAGAGAAAGTCCCAGTATTGAATTGATTTCAGGTCCTAAGAGAGCATTTCTATGAGGACTGGGTCACCTAGTTATGTAGCTGTGCTATTGGGTGGTCTTTTCCTGAGTGGCCATTGTTATCCCATTTGAACATGGGAAATCAGACACAAATGTAGATGTGATGATCTTGGCTGGATTAAAGCTGTGTATGTTGCATGATATCATTTATATACATATACACACATAAGCACATTTAGTTTAATATCAGTTTATTTGAACAGATATGTCTTTGCAAAGTAAGGTTAAATACTTTTTTAAAGTGTAACTCTGTTATTATAAAAACAAGTATGATCTTATTTTCATGAATAATTTTTTTTTTTGCCAAAACTCTGAGCAATGCTTATAAATATCTTGAAAACTTCAGATTGCGTACTTTAGGCTGTGCCAGAAATACACTTTTTGCTTACTAAGTATGGTTTTGAAAATTTTTCTTTTTGTTTTCATGACCCATTTGTAGTGCTGACTGTGAAGCAGATGTACCTCCTCCCCTCCATTCAGTTATGCAAGACTATTTTCCTAAATCATTAGCATCACACCACTCTCCTAAGCAATTTGCACTATCCTCCAGTTGCCCTGCTGTCACAACAGAATGCTGTAATTGATTTTCAAGATCCTTTTTACATTACCCATGTTTTAAAAATCCCTTTAAGAAACTTCACTACACCTCAGCTAACTTGTTTGATCTCACAGACTGTGAGAGGGAGCTTATCTCAGAGGACAAGAAACAGGGTAAAATGGTGAAGGGACACAGGATTGCCATGTTTTCACCAGTATGTGGGAAGTAAGAAAATACAAATATTGTATGTAGACCACTCTTCCAAAAAGGTTAGCTGTGAATGGGAAGGGATAGAGTGGATATAAGATTTTATTTAAGTTGAAATAAATGTGATTATACTTAAAAGAAGCAGTAAGGGACAATGGAAACAACAGAAGAGATGAGAAAATTGATATATCCTGGTCCTATTCCTGAAACAGTGTTCCCCCTCATTCTTTCAAACCCTTATTTTTAGCAATACCTTCAATATTACTCAAATATAGTGAATGTGTCACTCTGTCAGATGTTATATGAAAAAAATTATGAGGTTCTTATTCTTGCTCTTTGGAATTTACTGTCTAAAACCATAGCACGTGCTGTGATTAGGGATCATTCCTGCTTGGAGTGTGTTCTTTCACAGGGTTTTAATGGGGCCTGTTTTTTTGAGAGTTATGATTTAATACACCTATCTGAATCACATGGAGCGGAACTTCTTTTTAGCCTTGGCACCAAAAACAGAAATAACCCTTGTTTTATAGGCCTTCATGCTAGTAAGTAGTATTTTATCTGGCTTCTATTGTTTAAGATGATAACATTGTTTAAGATGGCTTGATCTAAAGTACAGTTAAATCCATGTAATGATCAGTTGTTTTATAATGGGATGGTTGGCTTGAGCCCAGAGAGAACTTTCAAAGGCATTGTAGACATCTCCAGGTTAGTGGTACTTCCTGATGAGTCAATTAATTCCTTCAAATGCTTATCAGAGTAGTCATTTAGTGGATGCTGGACTCAAATGTACACAAAATTCTAATGAAGGCAAATAACAGAGTCTTAAAAAAAACAAGACAAGACTTATAGCTTTTTTTGGAAACAGGCTTCATAATCCATTGCAAGTATTTGATAAATCACAGTATTAAAGAATGTTTTACATTTATGGACTGCCTAATACTTATAGTTTATAAAACACTGTCATTGGCATTATTGCTTTTGATTCCCAACACAGGTGATCCATAGGCAGAAGAGGTGTTTCTATTGTATTATCACAGATAAGGAATTGAAGCTCATTAACATTAGTAGTAATAGCTGCCATGTTGAGGGCTAGTTATACACCAGGAATGGAGTTAAGAAGTTTACATGTAGCTTATCTTTTAACACTGTCTTGTACTATAGAGGTTATTATTACACAGATTTTATAGTTGATAAAATTGAGACAAGGCTAAGTAACTTATTCGAGTGTATATGGCTAGTAAGTGACAAAGTCATTACTCAAACCCAGATGGACTTGCCCAAGGGCAGTTGGAGCCTCTGTGTAATGTTATGCTGCTTCTTCAGGCTCTTTACGAGTTTTCTTTTTTCTCTGTGTCTCTTAAAACCTCTAATTACAGTAAACTATGAGAAACAATGCATTACATAATGCAGTTATTTACTCTCAAAAAGTCAGCAGACTAAATATAATCTTGCTTTTAATTGGCACATGAGTGATTTCAGTGTCCAGTCAGTGACTTGTTCTTCTGATGGTGTTTTTGTTTGTTTTTTTTTTTTATTGGAGAATTAAAACATTATCTGCTGAAGTGAATTTTGGAACTTGTTGTCAGCTGGAGCCAGTACATGTTTTTCTGTTGGAAATATTCTAGATGTAGTAGAAAAGGAATAAAATTCACTGTAGGAGTGATTTATCATGAAATATTTGAGAAAACATATGATTATATAGCACTTGACAAATTTGTTCTTAAGAATGCTTATTGTAATGAAACAGTTGATGTTTATGGGCTATATCAATATTATGTAACTATTGTCTGATATTAGCTTTAGATATAGCTAAGAAAATGCTAAACATATTTTATTGTTGGGCGATAATCTGCATTTAATAGTTAATGTGTCATACCCACCATACCAGGAAGTTATCTAGTCAAATGTGTGAAATATTGACTGGGACATTCCCCCATGTGCTGCTTTTACCAACTAACAGCCCTCACTGAAACATGTAGTCCATTTGGCAATTGCTGGAGTATGCTCTGAGTCTTGCCTCATGATTCCTCATGATTTAAATATAGTATGATGTTGGTGTTACTCAATGGTTAATGTAGGTTAAACATCCATTTGTGTAAACACCAGTTCTTGTTCTATGGAGGCGAATAAAATAAGATTTTGGATAAAAGCCTAGTCTTGAATTGGTTTTCTAGTCATATCTGAAACAAATAAGCAGAACGTCATCAGAATACTTAAAAGTGAAAATGAGGAGATATGATGTTTTTTAAAAATTTTATTTTGGAAATAACTGTGGTGTCACAAGAGTTGCAAAACTAGTGAGAATTTCTATGTACCCAATACTCAGCTTCCCCTCTTACATGACTATAGTACCTTATCTACTATTAATAAATAATCTAAAGTGACAGTTGCCTAAGTATAAACCAGTTTTGCAAATACTGAAATTTGATACCTTTCTGTCAATAATAGATGAAAATCACTGACACTTTCCAATACCCACAAAAAGACAGATATTAAAATCTGTCTCAGAAAGAAAACTTGACATTTTATCTTTTTTTTTTAAGGAGCTATCATTTATTTAAAATGAATCACCCGAGAGTTCCTTTGAATAGCCACCAACAGGAGAGACTTACACATATAAATATTAACTAATTACAATATAATATAAGAAATTACAGTAATATCATTTTATCTTAAAGAAATAAATTAATGCAGAATGCATTCAAAGTGCTGTTGGTTTTTGAAACGTCCACTTTATAAAGAAACAAAGTTTCTATAAATTCATCATTCTAACATAATCTGTTTATGCATTTTTCCACTGATAAGCATCTAGGTTGTTTCTATTTCATATTTATTTTGAATAATGCTGCTGAGAACATTTTTTGTATAAATTTTTTTTGTATACACGTATGTTTTCAGTTCTCTTGGATATTTACTTCAGAGTAGAATTAGTGGATCATATGGTAACTCTGTTTTTAATATTTTGAAGACCTGCCGACTCTTCGCTACGTGGCCACACCATTGTATAATCTTACCAGCCATATTTGAGGATTCTGATTTCTCCTCATGGTTGCCCACAATTCTAGTGTCTATCTTGTTTATTTCAACCATGTTGCAGGGGCGGCATGTAGCGGTTTCTTTTTGTGGCTTTGATTTGTGTTTTTCTGATAACTAATGATATTGAATATCTTTTCAAGCTTTTATTGGTCAACTGTATATCTTTGGAGAAATGTCAATTCAGAGCCTTTGCTCTGTTTTCAGTTGAGTTTCTTTTTTATCATTGAGTTGTTCTCTTATCAGATGTATGATTGGCAAATATTTTCTGCCATTCTATTCCGCTGATCTATATGTTTAGCCTTATGTCAACACCACACTCTTTTAATTAACTAGAGCTTTGTAGTAATTTTTAAAATTGGGAAACGTTGAGTTGTAACTTTTTTTTTTCTTTTTCAAGATTGTTTTGCAATTCTGGGTTCTTTGTACTACTATTTTGGCATCAGCTTGTCAATTCAGAAAAAAGAATTTGAAGGCAGCTGGAAATTGTTAGAGATTGCTTTAAATCTGAGATTAACTTTGAGGAATTGCCTTTTAGAGTATATTAAATCTTCTCTTCTATGACCATGGAGTATCTTTCTGTTAGTCAGAGATTCTTTAATTTATTTTAATAATGTTTTGTAGTTTTCAGTGTACACATCTTGTACTGTTTTGTCAGATTTATCTTCTACTAGCCTTTTAGTATTATTATAAATAGAATTGTTTCCTTAGTTTCACTTTCAAATTGTTCATTACTAATATATAGAAATAGAATTGATTTTTGTATATTTATCTTACTGAACTGTTGTATTAGTTCCCAAATTTTTTTTGGTTGTTTCTGTTGGATTTTCTATATGTAATGTCTTTGGTGAGTAGGGATGATTATGGTTCGTCTTTTCCATATTATTATGCTCAGGCCAGTGTGTCAAAATACCACTGATTAAATGTCTTACTACAAACATTTAAGTTTTCAGTTCAGAAGGCTGGGAAATCTAAGATCAACATGCTGGCAGATTCCATGTCTGGAGAGGGCTCTCTTCCTAGCTTGTGCGTGGCTGCCTTCTTGCTGTATCTTCACACGATGGAGAGAGATCTGGTCTCTCCTTGTGAAGACACTAGTCTCATAATGGGGCCCCACCCTCATGACTTCATCTATTCCTAATTACTTTCCAGAGGCCCCACCTCCTAATACTATTACTCTGGGGAGTGGGATGGGGTTAGGACTTATGTCTATGAAATTGGAGGACCCAAAGTTTCCATCCATAATACTTCCTAATCCGGGTCCCTAATCTGGGTCTTTTGCTTAACTAAATTTTGATTTTTATAGTAAAATACGTATAGTAATATTTAATTGTAACAGCTTTTAAAACATTATAGGTATATTCATTTGGATATCTGTTTCATTCAGTACAGCAATGGGTGAACCTGGAAAGCAAACTTTCTTCAGTTTTGCCAGTATGGTTGTCAGCCGATATTAACTGAATGCAGCGTTTTTTCCAGGCATGTAGTAGGCATTGTAGAAAGTATTTTTAAAAAATGAGGTCTGTCCACGAACTTAATTTTATAGAAAAGCCAAGTTTCAACATGCTTGAAATACCTCCAGAGCAAATGTAGAACCAAATACAAATTCAGTAGATATTAGGAAAACTAAATTGAGATTGCACATGGGGGCAAGTAACAAGACCATGTAAATGGCAGAATGCAGCCTCATTCTTTTAAACAAAGGATTGGACTTGGCAAAGAAGACAACTAAAGCAGAAATTATTCCAAATAGAAACTGGCATGAGTAAGGTCAGAGTGTAAGGAAAAAATTTTTTAAATTCTCTTCAACTCCAAAAAAATTATGCAGAGGATAGAATATAGTTTGAGGAAGACTGAAAAAAAAAAAAGACTAATAAGATGTATTTTATAGTAAGACAGATACAAATAGAAGAGGATACTCCTAATAATAATTGAAAAAAAGGTGACAAGAGAACTTCAGGGGGACAAAAAATAACTCTTGTTAAAAGATTGATCACAGTAGAATGAAGAGGAGGCAGTAGCAAAAATTACTGATATTGTCAGCTAAAAATCCGAGAAGAGATCTTGTGAATTGCTCAAGATCCCAAAGCCATGAATGTTAGAGCTAGACTTAAAATAACCCTTCTGACTCCAAATCCTGCTGCATTTCAGGAGAAACTGCAGAGGATTGTGGGCTTTATTACACCCCCAGATCTCCAACCCATTTTTCTCAATAGAGTTTTTACTGAAGTGTACTTTACAACAGAGGAATGTGAGCTCATCACAAATTCTAGAGGTTATATAGCCAAAGATTCTCATGGAAAGTAGGAAAAGGGAAAGAACAAACATTTATATTAAAATTTTACACGAATGTGTTATAATCCATAATATGCAACTGATGTTTTTGTTAGCTTCACCCAGTCACACCATTTTGGACTCCTATGGGTAACCCTACTGCAGGAGCAAAGTGTAATTGATATATTATGCTCCCTTTCTGTCATATGACTTGAAAATCCCCTGTACATACTTCACATATTCATTTATTTATTGAGCAATTATTTACTTCATCCCAATTATTTATTTACATTCCAAGCTCCATGAAGATAAATTAAGGCTTTGAGAAAAGAAGGTAGCTTACTTCTTCTAGTAACTAAATTTTTCTTTACTATCCCCACTCTTTTCGTTGGGGGTAACATTGAATCCATGCCAGTCAGGGATAATCTGAGTTTGTACCAGTTGTCCCAGTATCCTATCTAGTTAGCTCTCTTCTCGCTTTCAAAAGTGTTCCAATTTGGATAGTAAGTTACATGGTACCCTACATGTAATACATTCAAATGCATGTTTCGGTAAAATGTCATTTTGAATGCTTTTCTCCAATCTTCAGCATTGCTATTGAGGAGCTGAAATCAGCAAATGTTCAGTATATGAATGACACAAGTCTACAGTAATTTTAGTTAGAACTTCCAAGAAAACCATCCAAACTAGAGGTGAAGAAGTCTGGTTATTCATAAAACAGAACAACACTGATCTGACACTTAGGAAATATAGTATATTTCTATTTTAAATAAAACCAATTCACCAAGCACTCACTATATGCCAGGCACATTTTTAAGCCCTTTGCTTGTACTTACGTCATAACACAAACCTTGATAATATTATTTTAACCCCACAAATGAAAAAATGAGAATGAAACAGATTAGTTAACTTGCGGGGCCACTCAATTGGCAAGTTAAAACTAGATATTCTGGGTCCATAGGCCACTCTTTTAAAAACTGCTTGATAGCTCTCCTTTGTTCTTGTGTGCCCATTTATACCTAATAATGATAATGCTATCTTACATTTTTAGAGCACTTTGTGGTTAATAAAGTCCTTATCTGCATATTCCATCATATTCTCTCTGTCTGTCTGTCTCTCTCTTTCTCTCTCTCTCTCTCTCTGTCTCTCTCACACACACACACACACACACATGCATAGATCCTGTGAAGCACTGCACATTTACAGAAGAAATATATTTATGTGGTTTGTCTGAAGTTTTCCAGTTAGGAAGCAGTGGCTGAAGCTTCTTCATAGTCTATGAGCTTGTCATTCTATAGTGCATGCATCACAATACATATGCTGAAATTGTTGTCACATTGGATCCTGTGAAGGATCCTTCTTGGCAGCATAAAAATGGAAACCAGCATGTTCTTCAACCTTTTATCCTGGATATTTTCCCGTACTGAAGT
Organism: Catagonus wagneri; assembly: GCA_004024745.2. Classification (NCBI taxonomy): domain Eukaryota; kingdom Metazoa; phylum Chordata; class Mammalia; order Artiodactyla; family Tayassuidae; genus Catagonus; species Catagonus wagneri. Next base: position 2,255,530 of record PVHT020000142.1, read on the forward strand.
GACTTTTAAACTTTTATGCTGATATAATGAACCCATCAAAAACAGACTGATAGTTCACTTTAATTTCCCATCTGTGAAATAGTGGTAATGTAAGTACTTACCTGTATACTTGCTGTCAGAAATTTAGTAGCTAACACATTTGTAAAGCACACAGAACAGTATGTGGTACTCTGTTGTTATGTTATTAGTAAGGACTTGGTTTTTTAAAGTGTAGGCAGGTTGAAGTTCCCGTCGTGGCTCAGTGGAAATGAATCTGACTAGTATCCCTGAAGACGTAGGTTCGATCCCTGGCCTCCTTTCAGTGAGTTAAGGATCTGGCATTGCCATGAGCTGTGGTGTAGGTCATGAATGCGGCTCAGATCCCATGTTGCAGTGGCTGTGGTGTAAGCTAGTGGCCACAGCTCTGATTCAACCCCTAGCCTGGGAATCTACATATGCCTCTGGTGCAGCCCTAAAAAAGACATAAAATAAAATAAAATAAAAGTGTAGGCAGGTTGTGAGAAATCATCCTCATTACTGGAAATAACTCTCAATGCACAGGCCTCTCTGATCTTTAGAAAGCAATGCAATGTTTTTGTGCTAATTATGAAGAGAGATTGTCAATGACCAACACATACTTGAGGAAAGACCTCTATGCAGTAAAGTTTGAAGAAGTATCAAATGTATTTTAGTAAGTTCATTTCCTCAGTGAGTTCATACTTTCCCACATCTTTTAAAAATACATTAATTTCATCAGGGCCTGCAAAGGGTGGGGGTTATTGACAGGGGGTTGATGTTTAATGGAGTGTAATGTGTTTCATTTTTGCAAAATGAAGAGTGTTGGAGATGATTGTGCAACAGTGTGAATGTACTTACAACTGAACTGTTCACTTAACGGTTAAGGTGGTAAATTTTATGTTATATATATTTTGCTAGAATGAAAACCTTAAAAAAGAAAAAAATATATTTTTTTAGTCTTAAGAAATCTTACTTTTGTATTTTATTCAAGCACAAATCTGTGGAAGTTAATAAAGACACAGTAATAAACAACACATGAATCAGGAAGTTATCAAATAAGAAAATTGCGTCTGTAATAAAGGAGCTTTGACAGATAGCCCCTCCCACCACCTTCCACCCCAAAAGACTGAATAGAAAACTGATGTAAAAGGCTGATGAGCAAAAATGAAATAGACAAGTACTTCATCAAAGACAAAAAGAAAAAGTAATACAGAGCACAGTTTAAAAATTCAATAGTGAAAAATCCATTTTGTAAACCGGAGAAAATGCCAAACTTGGATCAATAGGTCTTATTTTTTGTATTTTTATTTACATGAGTGAAAAATATTATTTATTTTCCTTTCCTTTTACTCCCTCCCTCCTTTTCTTCCTTGTCAAAATACCCAGTCAAACTTGATTTTGCAAACGATGCTGTTTTGTTTTTTGTTCGGTTTTCTCAGGCTAGTCAGCTAAGCAATGAAATGTTTGTTATAACACAAAAAGAGTAAGAACAACTGTCAGACTTTGGACAAATGTATTTGTAAAGCATTGACATGGCCGATTATCACAGCAAGGCAAGTAAACAAATTAGTGTATTTGTTAAGGAATTTTTATCTGTGACTCTTGTTCTTTGGTATGGTATTGTTATTACTGTACTTAATTTTATTTGCATATATTTATTTATGTTAAATTAGAAACTAAGTGAAATGTTTCTAAAATCTTTTAACCAATGTTAGTAATCTGTATGTCTTTAGACCACTTACAAACTTACAAATTCATGTCAGCTTATGTACTGAAAAAGCAATAAAAGTCAAGTGGCAGTTCTTAATATGTCAGGGTCATAGGACCTTTTGAGAATAGGATCAGAATACCTATGAACACACCTAATATTGTATATAATTTTAGGTCATCTGGGAACTTCTTGGAATAGATTCATACAGCTGTGAACTACGTGGAGACCAAAAAACCTCCCCAACTAAGAGAGAATAGAAAATAGAGTGAAGACCTTGTCAGGGATGCCGATGAATAACTTTCTAGACCAAGACAGAACAATTAGTTGCTTTCAGTGAGGAAGTTTTTAAAA